>JAXBDA010007398.1:0-17690 GCA_036023075.1 Gaultheria prostrata
TCCTCGCCCGTGGACGTACCTCAATCTTGGGGGAACCACGTAAATCTCTGTGTCGTGTGATTGCTTGTTGGTTTGGTTCGTTTTCTCATTACTTTATCGCGTTCATAGCGTGCGTTTTACAACAAAAGGCCTGCTTGTGATATTAACTAGTCATTTGTTGGATTATTCGAGGCTGTCGCTTTATGACCACAGTCCACATATTTAATATTTGCATCCATTGGTTAACACACGCATCCCACCTAGCCATCTAGGGAATAGGAACAGTCTTTGGTATCAAACACATTAGGAGTCTATAAATTGATGCACTTCAAGAATTTGAATTATGATTGAATATATAAAACTCCTGCAGCTTTATGCTTTACAATTGTGTGTAATCTTTTTCTTTAGTGCAATGCTAAAGAGACCTTAGGTGTGATGCCTAAGGTTGTCTAGGTGTGAGGCCTAGAATTCTTTATATCTATTGTTCACAGCTATTATTCACTGGCCAAAACAATCCCTTGTTGTTTTTTGATCATCCTTAATCTTCTTAAATTATGTCCTACATCAGAGAGGTAAGAACATAGTTGTCGAAATCGTAAGATTCGGTTCGATTCAGGGTATAATTGATTCGAACCGATACTAATCATCGGAAATGGTGAAGAATCGTGGAAGGAATCGACAAATCGATTCAAGAATCGCTTCGAGTAAGTTTAGGGGTGAGCATGAACCCGCCCAACCCGCCCGAACCGACCCGATCTGAAGGGATTCGGGCGGTTTGGAACCAAGTAGTCGGTCGGTTCCGGGTTGAGATGTCTCAAAAAATTGATTTTCGGGTCGAGTGTCGGGTGAGGCTTGGGAAAAACCGATCAACCCGACCCACCCGACCATATATATATATATCCGGTGTCTTTACACCTTTCAAGTACTACGCATGCCTATTTCCTTCTTCTCAATTTGAAATTTACTACGTACAAAACACACTAACCAAGAAACTTTTCCTTCTTTTGTACACTGACCAAGAAACTTTTCCTCCTCCTGTCATTTTCAAGACTTGTACCCATCTGTCTTTTTACTCTTGCGCTGATGAGTCCCAATGTAGTTGTACCCACCTGTCTTCCTTGAACCCACCCCATGTGAAGACGAAAAGAAGCTACTCCTTCAACAAATTCCCAGGTGCTCTCCCTCTTCCCACTTGAGTTATTACTTCCAGTCTTCCACCGACTCATTTACTCCCACAAATCCACCTCCTCCCCTTCATTCTCTCTCTCTGCTTCACATATCCACCCACCGTTTCAGTCTTTCAGAGAAAAATATTGAAGGTCTCAAGAAAAATATTGGGGTTTCTGGAGTATTTTTTTCAAATCGACCCCAAATGTCTCTCTCTCTAGTCTCTTCAGTTTTTTTTTTTTTTGGTCTGGATCTATCAGATATTCAGATCTAATTCCCATATCTTCTTTCGCCATCTCTTTAACCCAAAAACTCCATTACTGTGGTAAAGAAGCTCAAAGGAGGCGACTATCTGCGTTCTTTCTTCTCTTTGATTTTTTTTTTTTCAGATTCAGAAGCAAAACCCGATGGTACCCGAAAACCGACCGATCCGAAAACTGCGGATTCTAGGAATCTTCGGTTCGGATACGGGTTACGTTTTTCTCAACCCGAAAGGATCGGGGCGGGTGGCGGGTTGGGGCCAAACCCGATCCGAACCGACCCGTGCTCACCCCTAAGTTTCATACCGAAATTAAAAAAAATGGAAATTTCTGTTTTTTTTTTTTTTGCTTTTTCTTATCGAAACCCTTTGAGAATATGTATACAAGACAATTGATTTTGATTTTCATCAGCCGACAACAAAATTTTTTAGGGTTTTACTTATTGGGTTATGAGAGAATAGAGCTCCACCAGACTAATAGAGCTTCAATCGTCAACTAGGAAGAGTAAACAGAGCTTCGATCATCGATTAGAAGTGAAGAGTGAACAGAGCTTCGATCATCGTCAACTAGGAAGAGTAAAAATCTTCTCCGCCGACTTGGGTGTTATCGACTAAGAAGAGTAAAGAGGTATTGGAGCTTTATCTTATCCACTACAATCATTCATGCTTATTATATTCAAGTCCAAGGCTTGTAACAATATAATATTCAGGTAATGAGCTTTGTTTTATCCACTACAACCATATATTCTTATTATATATATATATACTAGGGTAAGGCACGGGAACGACACGTTCCGAACACAATTTAAATTTTCTTACTTCTCCAATGTTGACCACCTCGCCAATCGACCCGACTTCTCCTTGATGTGTTCTAAATAGAATGCGATGATGTTAAATAGAGTTCACACATCAATTCATTGCAGTATAAAAAAAATCCCATAAAATAGCATGTTAAAAGTACCATTTCCTTGGCATGCTTACATGCAACCTTTTCTACCGATATATACAAAAAACCAAATGGGTGTTTAAGTTGTGGGGAAAAAAAAACTCTTAACAAAAGAGGAGCATGGGTTTCTTGTGCTACGAAAAAAATATAGAAAAGTACAGGTCTCCTTTAGAAAAAAATCTATATGCTTTCTGGCCATTATCCTAAATAGGTACGTAAGCGCCTCCAATGGTAAACATGCGTGCCTTCGTCATTACTCAAAACATCTTCGTACCCACTTATAAGTACCTATTTGGAGCACGCACAATAATTTAGTTATTCAACAAAAACTTATAACCAGTATATAGATATCTATTAAGTATAATCAAGATCAAGTCGTAGAATTTCAAGTGAGAGAGAGAGAGAGGATTTACTAAGTTTGCGAGGAGACGTGGCTTCTAGCCACATTGATGCACTTGAGATCCATCACATAATCAATAGGCCCTACAATATTTCCAAAAAAAAAACCTCATATTATTTTCAAAGAAGTCATATCGATGGCCTTCACATTCGAAATCAGAACTTAGAATCAATCTCCCTAGACAAAAATCAAAATATAGATAGCCTCAATACATTACTCGAGTGGCAGAGAGGTAGAGAGATAGACATTGCTTAATGATTTGGCCGGGTAAGAAAAGAGGGAGGAGAGGGGAAGGGAAAGTGATATAATGCAAAACAAAAAGGAACACATAACATAGGAAAGTAAATCTTTTTTTTGAACTTTGGAGAGGAAAGGGGAAGTCAATCCCACAAATTTCTCACTTAAGATAACGCCTCATTGGATTAAGTCATCTCAGCCACCTAAGTTAGGTTTGAATTGGGAAGATTCAAACTTTGAACAAAATGGGTCAATGAATGATCGTTGGATCAGCTTGGGGCTTAATTAGGCTTTTCATCTCAATCCTCTAATCTGCCACATAGGACAGTTGTGAGGGAGACATTTTGAGAAACCGTTGTGTAATGTAATATAGATTTTTTGATAACCTTTTATTCTTATTAGACCACAAGATCAACTATTTATTTTTTTAAACAATACTTTTATTGATTCCAACTTAAAATCTACATTTTTATGCTAATTTTTTTTAAAAATGACCGAATCGAAGCGATTCACGATTCGCAACCGGGCCTTTTCGATTCACGATTTGACTACTATGGGTAAGAATATGGAAAAGTTAAACAAGAATAAGTGGATCTCCATGTTTGATTCATCTTGTTGGATAGTCTCTGGTGGCATAAGTTTTCAGTTCCAGGGTAAACTATGTTTATGCACTCCTTTGAAGGCATAAACTGTAAATGTTATTTATGCGTCTGGGCCTCTCAAAAAATTGTTTTGAAATTGAACTAAAGATAAGTACAGTGCCGAGCACTTCCTTTCCATTTCTCTGCTTCGATTTTTCCTCTCGCTATTTCCTATAGGTTGGTAAATGAGACATGAACTCAAAAGTTTCTCTATCAGTTGGTTTAGGAATGTGACCTAAGCCGTTAGTTGGCCCTTCGGGATTTTTTTGGTTACCACTGAATGAAGGAAGCATGGTAATGAGCACAAAATTTGATTTGGGTCTCTAAGCTTGCCCTCCCCTGATGCCTTTGGGCTTTGATTTGGGGGCATGGTTCTGTAACAAAACATTCTTGTAGCTCTTCGGTTCTTGGAGGTTTAGGGGGGCCACTGCTTCAGTGGTATTCTGAGAGCAGTCATTTTGTGCAAATATTGCCAAGGGTTAGGTCTGTCTCCAATCATCCCCGTCCATACCCCCAATGATTGGGAACTAGATGGGTTCTGTTGTTGTTGTTGTAATTAAGGACAAAGATTTCAGAAAGAATGTTCAATAGACTAATTAGACAACTACGTGCGAAAGTGAGAAAATTCAATCGTCTCATGGAATTAGCTCATTAGAAAGTTTATTTTGTATGCTTCATGCAACCTTCCAAAAAAAGCATACATGTAACCTCTTCTATCTTTATTCTGTGTCACCCTCCCATTAGCAATCTTAAATTTTTCTCATCCGCAGTTACAGTTGTGGGACATCTAGGGCCAAACCTGTAGACTCATCAGTTGTGGACTTTCTCAAGGTAACTATGACTGTTGAGTTTTTTTTTTGAACTGCATGACTGTTGAGTTTTTTTTTTGAACTGCATGACTGTTGAGTTTGTTCATCTTTTAGAAACCCTATCGGATTGCCTATGAGTGTGGGGTAAAATATGTACTTGCCCCTTCAACTATTCGATTTTTTTTTACTTCGTCCTTAAACCATCAATTGAACACACTTCCCCCTTAAACTATAAAACCGTTACTTACTCCATCCAATTCTTCACTCCCATCCATCACATGGATGGAAGAAATAAAAAAGGTTCAACCCTAGAATTTTTTTGGTGCCAAAAATGGTGGATCAGACCTGAACCCTAAAAAAAAGGGGCCAACTCATAGTCCCCCCCTCCCTCTCTCTTTCTCTAGAAACCCACCATTATCAATTAGAAAACAGAGAGAGACGAGGTTCGTGACTTAAGATGGCACTGATGGCAGGGATCTTGAGGGTTTTAAATGGACATCTACCAAAATGCAAGGCTACGTTTTTTTTTTTTGTAAGTTTCCTGATTCTTGAGATGGAGTATTATTGTATATGCAAAGATCCCCACTTTTTATGTAATAATCCGAAAGTCTTCCTCTTTACGAATTAAGATATGGGTTTGCTCAAGTTGCTGCACCTCATATTTTTTTCCCTCAGTTTTGCATTCTCTCAGTTTCAAGAATTTAATAAGGGGACCAATTATACCATGGAAGGGCCGGACATACTTTGTTGCTGAGAAAAAAAAATTGGTTGCCAATAACAGAATGATACTCCAGATTTGTTTCAGAGATGGGGTCTGATATTGTTTTTTGTTTTCAGAGATAGGGTTGAAGATGGATTCTTATTCCTATTCCCTTAATCGATTTCTATTCCAAACTTTTTTTGTTTTTGGTTTTCAGAGATGGGGTCGAAGATGGTGATATATTGATGAGAGAGAGAGAGGCCTAAATTGGGGTTGGGATGGTGATAATGGTGGCCTTAGGAGTTAGGACCTTTTGGGGTTGAACCCTCTATTTTTTCCGTCAATCCCATGGATGGGAGTGAAGAATTGGATGGAGTAAGTAACGGTTTTATAGTTTAAGGGGGAAGTGTGTTCAATTGATAGTTTAAGGACGAAGTAAAAAAAAAATCGAATAGTTTAAGGGGCAAGTACATATTTTACCCTATGAATGTGCATTATTGTTCGCACTCCATCTATCAAGCAGGTATCTTTAACAAGTGCTAATTTTTCCTTGGCGTTCCCATACGTTGCTGCTTTGGAAGAGAAAGAGGCGGTGGAAAGTCCATTGATTTCAGAGTTTACTGAGATTTGTGGGCATAACTTAGCGGGCAAAGTTGCTTACATTGAGTCCTGTTCATTAGATGGTGGAAATTACGAAAAGCTTTCAGACCTTAAAGCATTCGATGTAAGAAATCTGTAATGTTAGTGATTCATTCGAATGTATGGAAGTTTTGGAAACATTTAATATTGTTCTCACAGTCTGAAAATGAGTAGGACTACTTGGTTTCGAGCATGGAAAAAGGGAGGCAAGCAAATTTGGCTGTATTCTGCCAGGGAAGCTCACATTAGGGAAGCTCACATTCTGAAAGTATGTTTACTTCCAACATCATCAACATCGTTGTGTGTTATGTACTCGTATTGAAGATTATAGTATTTAAGCACTTTTGAGGGTTGTAAAGTGCCATGTTGATTTATCCAAAAAATGATATTTCACCTAAATTTCTTATGAGAAAAGTTTGATCGAACATGCAGGTCAGATGCTCTCAGAGCTTATTAGTTCTATGGAGCAGTCTGGGGCAAGGCACACGGTTCTCTATGTTTCGAATCCTTTGAGGCCAGCACAATAGCCTTCTTATCAGGAGGTGGAAAGATTTCTTGCAGAAAGTGCCCCAAGAAATGAATCAGTCAATTCCACTGCTTGTGATGTAGTTTGCTAATAAAATCATCA
Source organism: Gaultheria prostrata (assembly GCA_036023075.1). Classification (NCBI taxonomy): domain Eukaryota; kingdom Viridiplantae; phylum Streptophyta; class Magnoliopsida; order Ericales; family Ericaceae; genus Gaultheria; species Gaultheria prostrata. The sequence continues at coordinate 6,406 of JAXBDA010007398.1, forward strand.
CTTTTGGAGGGAATCTTAGTGGTAAGTCACGCTCCTTCCCTTTTGTGAAATATGCTTTCATCAGTGAAGGTGTTTTTGTTTGTTGTAGATATTGATTATGGGAGCAACATTGTTGCGTTTTTCGAGCAATGACCCTCCTCAATCTACGTAGGTTTTGGTCAGGCAGATTATGTTGCAGCCGTCATTAGTTGTCGGGTGGTGGCATCAATTTTGAATTGATTCGTGAAGTGTAAGATCAAACACTGTTCTCCTACAACCACCGTACCACCAGACCTTCCACATCTAAGTGATCACAAGCAATCCATCTCCCCCCCTTCCCCTGCAACCCCCAAAAGACCTTTTATTATTATTATTATACACTACAACCTTTTGACCATCTCATTAGACAGGTACGTTTGTTTTGTTTCATGGGAGGCATCTAATATCCATGCTTCATTAGTTTAGTAAAGCAGTTTTTCCCATCCATTTCACAAGCAATCCTTTTGTTCTTCTTGCAATTCCCATCCCCATCCTTTTCATGGCTAGGATTAAGATTGTTGTGCCATCTTCTTTCTTGCTTTGAACAAGCTTCCTAACTCCACAAGACACCACCATGAATTGATTGAAGCCCCTTAAGTACCATTGGGATGCAATAGATTGGGCTCTTCAAATGTTCAACACAATGTCAACCTCCTGCAATTCCAGGTAATCTTTCTAGATATAACCAGGCAGCACCCTCTCCCTTGCAGAAAGATATTTTTCTTCCTGAGGATCTACCGTACTATTGGGAGTCTAATCCTTCTTGAGGTTCTTTCCACGAGTGCGTAGGCACAATCCATTGGGGAGTATCCATGGAGTCCACACCACATCAGCTAGACTCAATGTTTGAATGACCATATCCACTTAAAAGGCTAAAGCCTTGTTGGTGGTAAGTCACCCAATTGTATATTAAGGTCCAATCCTATTTCCATTTATCCGATATGGGACTCAATATTTTACACATGTTCCTAGCAATCTCCCCTTCATGTGCGAACCATGCATTGGGCCTAGCTCCCCCTCAATTTGATCCATTTGAGTCCCCTTTAATTCTTGATCGATTATCATTCTCCAACACCGAGTCCTAACCTGGGCTTATTTACTGCACCCACTCCATTGAGAGCCACCTTGCCGCTCGCCACCAGCCACATGCACCAGGAATTTTCTTGCTCCATCGAGAGTTACTATGGATTTTCATAGTCCACTAAGAGTTTTTGTGCAAGCCCACGACCACCCATGATTCCAGGAGAGTCCACTCGTAGATCTTTAGCTCTGATACCACTTGTTGGGAGTCTGGTCCTCCTGAGGTTCTTCCCGTGTGTGCAATAGGCAACATCCGTCGGGGAGTACCCATGGAGTCCACACCACATCACCTGGACTCAATATACCTTGAATGACCCATATCCACGTAAAAGGCTAAACCTTCTAAGTGGTGAGTCACCCAACTATTTTTAGTTCAATCCTTTTTCTATTTATCCGATGTGGGACTCAATCTTTCACACATGTTCCCAACATGCGCAAATGGCGTTATCCCGCTCCTAAGCAGTTGCACCTTGTATGTTGTTAAGCAACTACTTACGATCAACTACATCCTCTGCCAACCTCCACCTTCCCCTTCTGGGAACCCTCTGCATCTCCATTATCATCCTCCACTCCGCTGAAAAAGTCACAACATATCTCTATTTTTTTTCCAGCTATGTTGTACACAGAGAAGAAGTTTTTGTAACGGACGCAACTGGCAGCTTCCTCCCATCTTTGTTCTCAACACCTTCTGCATTTTGTCAGATCCTCTGATTGATATTTCCTCCTTTTTACCTCAAATCAATCACCATTATCTGTTCCTCTACTAGCTATAGTTATCTCCCAGGCTTTACAGTTGTAGGTACATGACCAAGATTATGAGGTTGGGCTACTCCCATGGAATCTTCAGACAAAACAATCACCATTGAGGATATGCTTGTTTTGAGCTTTGAGTTTGATCTTATCTTCTAAAAAATATCATTCAACTTAAGAGTCTTGGACACAATATGCGGACTTTGTAACCTTCTTCCATGAAGACCTCCTTCCTTGTTCAGTCAAACAAACAACTGGGTCGTTTTATTGGCTTCCCCCTCTGGTCCTCTTCCATAGCATCCCTCTAACTGTTTTGTCCCAACTTCTGATCTTATTGATAACCTTATCAATGACCCAAATCGAGCCTGGTTGAAATAAGGGGGATCCTAAATTCTTAAGAGGAAGAGAACAAAGTTGAGAACGTAGGAAGTTGCAGAGCTTAGGTTGGTTAGCTCAATCCCTGCTCTGCCAAGCTTGATAGGTGGTAGTAGTTTCAGATGGTTGGCAACGTCAATGTCAAATGAAGAACAACCGTTGCACTAAGTGGGTGTGATGCAGCAGAATACAACACTACAACTAGAGAGCGTTTAGGCAAAGAACACTCGAATGCAATGCCTTGAGTCTGCAAGGAAAACAGGAGAATTCTTATATTGTTGATTTAGAAGAATCGGTGTTTACCCTCAGGATGTCTCATTAGCGAGATGCTCTGTACCATGAATGAAGGAAGCATGGTAATGAGCACAAAAGTTAATTTGGGTCTTTAGGCCATCCCTCCCTGATGCCTTTCGGCTTTGATTTGAGGGTATGGTTCTGCAGCAAAACGTCCATGTAGCTCCTCGGTTCTTGGAGGTTTAGGGGGGCCACTGTTTCAGTGGTACTCTGAGAGCAGCCACTTTGTGCATATTGCCAAAGGTTAGGTCTGATTGGAGACTAGATGGGTTCTGTTATTGTTGTGGTCTTTACCCTCAGGCTTCCATTTCTATGTGTAATGGACAACCCAGTTTCACTTACCAGAATAAATGGATTTTTGTTGTTGCAGAACCCCATTTCTGTAGACCAAGAAACTTCAAGAAAGAAAAAAAGATAATCATATGGGCAACCGAACAAATTCAATGCAAAAAAAAGAAGCCGGTTATTCAAAGGCAGTTGATCTTGTCCTGCATCAGAGTGGCATTTTTTTAGGTTTATTTGCTGCAAAGATCAGTGCAAGATGTTGAAGTATGTGCCTTTTAATAAGGGCCATTTGGCCTTAAGTACACTATAGCAATTTTGTAAAGCTTCGCGTCCACCTTATAATTTTATAAGGTCTTCGGTCCACTATCCAGCCAAAAGTACACTTTTACCCTCTATAACAAAAAAACATGATAATGCCATTTCCCCACCCCAACCCTCAATAAATAAAAACACGCAGTCCAGAGAGAGAGATCTGTTGGTCTCAACCGCAGGCTTTGCCGCCGGAGATGTGCTGACAGTGGGTGGCGCTGGAGATGGGGGCTAGATTTGATTGGGCATTGCTACGGCAAGACCATCCTTCTGACGTCGGCCAATAGGCGGCACCTACAATTGGTGATCCAGTGTTCCGTACGTTTCAGCATTCTCGTTCAACTTTTTGGGCGTTTATGTTCTTTGTTCGAGCTTCAAAGATGCCAAGAAGTTGTCGTATCAGCTTGATTTGTCATATGCCTCGCCTTGGAATTGGATGATTAGAGGGTTTAGTATTCTGGGTTTGTTTGATTTTGCATTGTTGTTTTACTTCAAGATGTTGGGATTTGGAACTTGCCCTGATAAGTATACTTTCCCTCATGTCATAAAAGTTTTTGGTGGTTTGAATTCTGTCCAATTAGGAAAATTGATTCACAATAAGATTTGGTTCCTGGGGTATGAGATGGATGTGTTTGTGGGTAATTCTTTGATCAAATTTTATGCTGATAATGGGTGTATCGGCGACGCTCATTGCTTGTTTGATAAAATGCCTAATAGAGATGGTGTTTTGTGGAATGTCATGCTTAATTGTTACGTGAAATGCTGATATTTGGATGATGTTATTGGGCTGTGTATCTTTATAACCGCATGCATAATCGATGAATATTGATTGTCAATGAGGATGACAAAAGTTCTCTTCGTAAAAAACCCTGTTGCATTTGTTTGCGTAGTTGTTTCGGTTTGTTGCCTCCTGGTTATCGTAACTACAGTACTTAAGCTTCCAGAGCCATCAGTTGCAACTAGTATGATGCCTTCTTTTAGGCCTAGGAAAATGAGGACGATTTTGGGTGATGTAAAGATGGGTATAATTGGGGAGACGATAATTGAAATGCTTCCAAAATATATTTTTTCAAAACTTTCGTCATTCGTTTTTTGAGAGGCAAGGTTTTGTTTTGGACTTAGAATTTGTTGTCAGAGATATGGAAGGAGAGAGACGTATGAAGAAGAGCATTTTTGTCTAAAAATTTCACAAATCTCACCCATACTAACGGTAATGTAACAGAAGGGGTCACCGTGGATAACAGTTATAGATGAGAGGGTCTGTCTGGATGCTTTTAAACGTTAGGGGGTCTCTGTGGAAAAGAGACATAGATGAGTGGGTCTCCATGGAATTTAACCTAATATTTACTCATATGTTTGGTTTCTCTGTTGTTCCTCAGACGATCTCTTCAGTTTCTGTACCGTTTGGGGAAGAAATTAGCTATGATTCATTATCGGGATTCAGTTTATACATTTCGAAGGCTTCGGATGGAGTGCTAATAGTTAACAGAGTTGGGTCAGAACATGTAGATCTCTGGAAGGGGAAAATTGTTGTTCATATTATGGATGGGTGATCATGGATGCTGAGTTTAAAGAATCAGTTCAGAGTCACACTGATTATAATGAAGAAGATTGAATGGAAAACTGTGATTTTGCCTCATGAGTTTACCCTGTTGTAACTCTGTGATTTTTTTTTTGTTCCCTGGCTAAGAAAAAAAGTGATGGATCGCAACTATTTGGTTTAAGATGAACAAGCTTTAAACCTCCCTTAATTTAAGTGATGGGGTTGTGTAAAAGAGCCTGAACTCGTTGTATTATGTAATGTGGCTTGTCCTTCCTATATTAAAAGGAAATTCACAAAAACAAGATTTAATTCGAATTTGGGACATAAACGGATATGAACTCATCTATTCTTATTTATACGGTAAATTAGTCTTAGATTTCAACAGATGAACTTATTTCTTCTTATTTATGCAATAGATGAACTCGTCTATTCTTATTTCTTCTTATTTACGCAATAGATGAACTCATCTATTCTTATTTAGATCGTAAATTAGTCTTAGATTTCAATAGATGAATTTATCTTTTCTTATTTACACAAGAGATGAACTTATCTGTTTTTATTTACACTGTAAATTAGTACTCCCTCCGTCCTAATTTGTTTGTCAATTATTCCATTTTCTGCTACGTCTTAAATTGCTTATATTTTTCAATCTATAATGTTTTTCACCGTTTTAAAAACTTTGTATAATAGAATTAATTGTGAACTATCAAACAAGATCCATATTGCATATATTTGGAGATCAATATTAAAAGATATAAGCAATCGAAAACTGACACGATTATCAAAAATTGACAAACAAAATGGGACGGAGGGAGTATTAGATTTCAACAGATGAACTTATTTCTTCTTATTTACGCAATAGATGAACTCATCTATTCTTATTTAGATCGTAAATTAGTCTTAGATTTCGACAGATGAATTTATTTCTTCTTATTTACGCAATAGATGAACTCATCTGTTCTTATTTATATCGTAAATTAGTCTTAGATTTCAACAGATGAATTTATCTTTTCTTATTTACAGAAGAGATCAAACACCCTAAACAATTTTTTTGTTTAAATTACATGTAATCTTTTGTACTTTTATTTAAGTTATGTCCTTTTTGAACACCCAAGTTAAAAATATTTGAACACCCTACTGTAAATATTTGAACACCGAACCCAAAAAAAATTGAACAACGTGCCTCCAAAAATCAGCCTACAAACTAATCCAATATAAAGAACCCAATTAAAAGCCATAAGAGACTCCATAGCTTCCCATAGATGCTCAATTAAACAACCTAAACTCTTTTACATTTTATATTATATGTAATAATTTTATCTTGAGTTTATTTGAATACTTATTCCTATACTATGAATATCCATCAGTCTTGAAAATTCACAATATATTGGCTCAATCAAATTACATACCCTTAATGAAAAAAATTTAAAAATAGAGAGAGCAAAAAGTATCTATTGATATCAATATCATGCTCTGATTTTTCTCTGAACAACAATGAACTCCCTACTCCAAAAAGTAAATATACATAAAAAAAAAAAAAACTGTGTGAACCTATTCGCTAGAAAATTTTCTACAATAAAAACTGAAGTAATGTATTTATGAGCCGGTTTAATTTTGCTTAGCCTAAAAAATATAATTCGCCGAGAATATGCAATTGTGAGATATATCTTATGTATTTCGTATTATTTGGTCTCATTATTCAAACTAATATAATAAAAAAAAATTGTGGATATATGGCTAGTTAATAGAGCTAGTAGAATTAAGGTAATTTTTGAACACCCTAATCAAAATTCCTGAAGCTGCCACTGCAAGAGATGAACTTACGTGTTTTTATTTACACTGTAAATTAGTTTTAGATTTCATAAGATGAATTTATCTTTTCTTATTTACACAAGAGATGAACTTATCTGTTTTTATTTACACTGTAAATTAGTCTTAGATTTCAACTAATGAACTTATTTCTTCTTATTCACGCAATAGATGAACTCATCTGTTCTTATTTAGATCGTAAATTAGTCTTAGATTTCTATAGATGAACTTATTTCTTCTTATTTACACAACAGATGAACTCATCCGTTCTTATTTATACTATAAAATAGTTTTAAATTTCAATGGATGAATTTATCTCTTCTTATTTACGCAAGAGATGAACTTATCTATTCATATGTTCTTATTTATACTGTAAATTAGTCTTAGATTTCTACAGATGAACTTATCGTTAGAAAACAGATTAACTTATCTATTTGAACTTTTGAATACATATAAGTTGATTATCTCATCAAAATTTCAAAACAGATGAACTTATCTGATAAAATTTTCTCAGACAGAAAAACTTATACTATGGAACTCTTGAAAAAAGATAAGCTTATCTGTTCAAAAAATTTCAAACTTTATGAAAATTTCAGATGTGAGGTTTTATGAAATGCAAATGAGTGGATCTCTGATATTGCGAAAATGCGACCTGTAGAGGAAATAATTAAGAGACAAACTTTTCTCTGCCAAATTTTTAGTGGGGCCTACTCTAACTAAATCTTTGAACTTCTTATATATTTTCAATTAGCACACTTTGTCACAACCAAATTGTTTCTATCTTATTCTTCTTGTTTTTTTCCAGATGAACTCATCTGTTTGTATTAATGGCCTGAATCAGTGATAATTTTGAACATATGAATTTATCCGTTCATATGTAAAGCATATGAATATATATTGGATGAATAAAGTAAAGGTCGAATATGTAATGCATCTAATTACACAAAAGTAAATATTTGCAACCATGGAAAAATGTACATTATCTCCAACCAATCAACTCCAGAATAGAAAATTCGTAATTTTAGCAAGTCAAACAACTGCTTCACAAACAACGACGGACTTGTATAGACACATAGCATAAATAGAGTTGTCGTATAAGCCATAAGAAGCATTTTCGTAATTAGCAAAGCACTAGCAAAATACCAAGATATCTTGTACAAATTGCTTAGAACAACTGTAGAAAAGAAAATCACAATAGGACTTAATTTATCCATAGAGATTCAAGTAACAGAGAAAATCTCATCATTCACAGTTTAGAATAACAATCAGATTAAAGCTGTAAGATGTAACTACAACTTTGTGAATCCAATGCCAAACAAGGCCCAGAGTTAAAACAAAATAATATTGCAATATTAATTAACTGACAATGCCAAACCAAAAATGTCGCTCAAAATTGGACCGGTGATTGAGTGAGATAGCGGTGCTAATTAACTAAAATGACAAAACCTAAAATTGTGTCTCGAACTGGACTGGTGATTGAGCGGCCAAACTGAGCCATGCCTTGTTTTTTGCCGGCTTGGAAAGAGACGCTATTGAGTTGTTTGTTTGTAAGGTGCTCTGGTTGTAATCCTGTATAAATACCACACATGATCAACCCATGTGAACAGAATTGAATTTCATACAAATGACTCTTGCTGTCATTTTTCAACATGGACACTCTACAAAACCTCAAGGTCCTCAACCACAAGTGTAAACCCAAAACATTTTTTCCAAAAGGCTTGCCCATTTAAAACAACCCCATTCACCTACAGCTAAATTTAAGCAATCAAATAGAAAAACATTTGAGGGTAGTGTCATAGCAACACTTTGCCTAAACTGCTTACAAGTTACAAATCCCTACCTATCTTTTCTCTTCTCCAAGAAACGGATGAGTGAGGCTTTTCTTGCAATCGGCAAATAACAAAGAAAAACCCTCATTAGATCATTTAGTATCACGCAATAAATTACACTTTTCTTATTCAGAATTGCACAATTCTTCGCGAAACAATTCAGGAAGAACAGAATAGATTACCACTAACAATTGGTTGATGAGGCCGTTGGGTGCGATCTTGGATCATATTATTGCCAAAATTGGGGACAACAGGACTTGTGCTAGTTGGAACCAAATTAGTTATTTCGCTTGGTTTTTGAACTTGTGCATGTCGGGAACAAACTAGAAGTTAACAAAACAAGATATATCAATGGAGAAAACTTCCAAAGCTAACAACACAACAACTGATAATCCAATAAAATATTGTAGCACTGGAGTGTACATTTGCATTCTTGTCTTATAGGCATTTTGTCAAACAACTTGTGTGCAATACATAAAAAGGAGCACCTAACAAATTTGCCGCTGAAAGTTGAAGAGACATATCCCACCAAAGCACTATTACCTGACAGCGATTCCAAAACAGAAAGATCTTCGTTGGGATGTTGGAATGGTTTTGAGAAACAACTTTTGCTTCAATCTTCTTCTCTCTTCCTTTTTTTTTTCACTCGATTTATCGTTGTCTAAAGTCCACCATTAAACCCACCATCATTGAAGTCGTTCAGGGTCATCACCCTCTGATCTGGCACGAATTTGTTGTAGTTTTAGAACGGCGGAGTTGATGAGGTCGAACGAAATGAGGACAAAGATGATGAAGATGAAAAAACGATGGAGTAGCTTGGGTTGCAGAGGTAGTCGCCGAAGATTGCGCTGGAATATCACCGTGTCGATCGCCGGAGGTACTCCCCTACTTCAGATCCGAGCGATACACATATTGAATATGTGTAGAGACTAGAGAGAGGTCGGGTGGAGAAAACCGACAACGTAACATCTGAGAAGGAGACCAGTTGAGAGAGGGGGCATTTTTGTCTTGATAAAAAAGGCCAGTGGACCTCAGGCCTTTCAAATTATTAAAACTGGATACGTGGCCTTTTGCAAAAGTACAGTGGACTAGGCGCTGCACAAACATGTATAATGGATCTTATACCAATTATTTATTTTAATAATCTGTCTGCTGATTTCCTCGAACCCCTGTTTGTGTTTTTCTTAGGGGATTTATCTAAAAGCAATTATGATGCACTTACTCTGACTGTTTTTTTTTTTGGGTGATGTTTCAGGGGATTGATTTGCTTATAATTCTAACATCTGGCCTTTGTTGTATGACGGATATTTCCGAGTCTCTGACTAGGTTTAAAACTCCCCAGTATTCTTGATTTGTTGTTTGCGGGATATATACTTGAATTTTGTTACCGGGGATAAGTCATGTGTAATTTGTGTGAGGAGTGCTTTTCCGGCTTGACCTCTTTGGACCTTCGAGATGGAAGTAAAGGAATGGTAGGATGGTGGAACTCGTCTGAAACCTAGAAAGCACGTCTGAGAAGAAGGCCTGCACAGGTAGCACCCACGTTGGTGCCTAGCCCGGACGGTGGTGGCCTGGGAAGGCACTCCGACGATCAAGTAAGATACCGACAAAGGTGTGATGGGACAGCTCCAAGTCTAAGGAAAGAGTGTAGAGAGGGAGTGGAGAGAAGAACCCTCAACTTAGTGAGTCTGCCGCTTCGGTTGACGTCATCCCCTGACACGCCCGAAAAGTCAGCCATCTTGGGAATACTCCCCGGTCCATCACGTGGTCCGTCAGACGCCAAAGGCACGCCGCCTAACACCACCTCAGTCACATCTGTCACTAGTCATGTCAACATAAGGGCTCTGCGATGCAGAGCTCTCGAGGTCCAAGACCCTCAGCGTAACGCGCTGTACGCAGGCCGTATGGGGTAAGGATGAGGGGCACTAACGACGCTCAGTCCTCCGGCGAAGATAGGACGCCCAGGCCGCCTACTCGGCGATTGCTGTAACGTCTCCGTCGTGGCTTACCGGGCGATACAAATCAGCCGAGGACCAACAGCTCGGCAATGCCCGCTGGCCTGTGCCATGGGTCAGCCGTCCTGCAATTGGTGCGCCCATTGCCAAAGAAGAGATCGGCCGTGAGACCCGAGCTCCTAGCCTGGGGTAATCGTTCTCCGGGGACCGTCGAGCGGTTATTCAGTCCGAGGCGTGAAGCCATCTGCTGGGCCAGGGCTCATTCCGTCTGGCCTGATCTTTGGCCAACGTGGGTTTGCCCACCAGGGAGGGTGTAGGTGGCTGAACCATCGTGTTCCTCGGCCCTTACAATTTGCTTAGCCAGATGAAACCTTCTGATGTCAGGGAAGGTTGCTTGATGGATTGTTCTGATCAATGGTACCGTAGTTTTATAAACAAATTGTTATCAATTTTTATGTGATTCGTAAGTGGATAGCATATCTTGTTCTTCTGAGCAGGAACTTAAACCTGCTGTTATTGTTTATGTGATTATCCTCGTTGCAACCGGCGACTGCCGTAACGTCTCCGTCGTAGCTTACCGGGCGATACAAATCAGCCGAGGACCAACGGCTCGGCAATGCCCGCTGGCCTGCGCCATGGGTCAGCCGTCCTGTGATACGTCCCCTATTGTTAATACTACGTAAACCTCAGTTGGGTGCATTCATTGAGGACGTGGTACAAGTAATTCAATTAGAGAAAGGCATAAGCTGTCAATTGGGGTAATAACTACCTTTGGCGGGAGAGTTGGTTGCACAAGTTGAGGAGCTGTTTCTTGATTAAGTATTGCTGTATAAAGGCAGTAGCCTTAGTGTTTGTAATGAAATTCTGAAATATCAATAAACTGTAAGCCTTGGACGAGAGTTCCATTCCTAAGCCTTCTCATTTGTGCGGCATTGTATTGGGGTGTTTGCTTCTGAGATCATTTCCATGGATGCAGCTCTTTACACTGCATTTTGAGGTCAATTTACTCGTGCTTCCTGGTGGTATCTTGGACTGCCA
>JAXBDA010007399.1:0-17677 GCA_036023075.1 Gaultheria prostrata
AGAGAGAGAGAGAGAGAGAGAGAGAGAGAGAGAGAGAGAGAGAGAGAGAGAGAGAGAGAGAGAGAGAGAGAGAGAATCAACTAACCAGCTTTAAGCAAGCCATTTGGTGCTCTCTCACACAAAAAATATCACAATCCAGAACAAATGGAGAGAGAGAGAGATTTTGAAAGAGGTGTGATGCAGAGAGGTGGAGAAGATGTGATATATATAGATAGAGGGTGTGGGATGATGTATGAATTGCCGGATGATACAAGTAAGTTGAAAGACCTCAAAAGTCCACTAATTCATAAGAAACAAAAATGATTATATTTTTAGGAGGAAAAAAAAAATGTAAGAAGGTTAACCATCTTTCAGGGATCATCATTTCACTTCACAAACTAAAGAAGCTGGATAATTAAGAAAGGCTTAGACACATCAATGGCAACTCCAGGATTTTCATTCAACGCTGACAAAAATATATAACTTGTACATGATGAAAAGGTGCATGTAAAAAAAAAAATCCGACTAGGCAAAAGAGATAAATCCATTACATCGTTTGACAAAAAGAGATTCCAACCTATTACAATATCCCACGACGAGTGAAATCGTTGATTATAGCTTCATTACAACACTCTTAAACATGTTCTTCTCAATTTATGAACGTGACCAAAAAATTATTCAACCGTTCATCTTCCATCCGGTTACGCAATCGGATTTTTATCAATTTCATCAACGAAAAAGCTCTTCAGGATTTCTTCTTCTCGAATTTCATCGGCTTTGAGTTTCGAGAATTTGAGTTCTCTTTTTGCCGACACATAGAAAGAACATAGAAGCATCCATTCCACTATCCCCTTTTTTTTTTTTAGGACCAAATCCACTATCCCATTATATATTGGGTGCATGGTAGAGTCGCCCCTGGACACATCTACAATGTCGGAACTAGGATTTACATTACAGGGTGACGCAGTTTAATGGGAGTCTCACTCGTATTGTTAGGAGTATAATAATGAGCTATACTGGTCTTTAATTTTTTTGGTTAAAAATGAATAAAGATTTGATTCAATTCTGCTGTGGTTTTTTAAATGAATGTTATTGAGCTTATAAAAAAAATATCTCAATAACAAAGAAATGTGTTGCAAGCAACACATGTTTTTTGTTTTTTGGGAAGGAGCAAATTAAACAAAAAAGAAACGTGGAATGGTTGGATACATCGAAGTTCATGACAAAATGATACATCAATCGATAGTCCCTTTCACATTTAACATCGAATTGGCTGTGATTACGCTGTAATTGACAATGATAGTATATATTTTTGGACACCATACCTTTGCATTTTGCTTCTTAATCCTTTCGTGACATGATATCAATGTGATCTACGGTCGGTTTCTTAGTCTCTCTCCGCGTTTTAAATAAAAACTATTACATATCGTAACGTAACAAGATTTCGGACTTTTAAGAGAGTTATTTATTTATGCATCGGTCGATACAGTTAAATATTGGTTAATATTAGGCTGTGTCGCCGCTACTTATAGATACTGCAATTTAAAACCCTCTCTCTCTTTATAAAAAATTTCCACTCATATAAATGTACTACTTTTCCTTTTTGGAGGGGACTTTTGGCCGTGGATCCCATAATATCACCCTTATCGCAGCCTTTTATGGCCCCCAAAACGGTTCACGTAATGCCAATTTCGTTTTCATTGATTATTAAAAATAAAAGCTAGTATTTATTCGGTGGGACTAACAAAAATATTAGAAGAAAAGAACCAGCTGCCAGCAACAACAAACTTAAATTAATAAAGCTCATGGGATCGAAGTGGAAGTTTGAATGGAAACAATTAGCACAAAAAGAGGGTCAAATTCTAGTTGCACTCCAACACCAAAGATGCCAAAATCCAAGTTAATAAGGTAGAGGTGTTATAAGATGTAAAAATAATTCAAACCCATAAAACCTTTTGAAATAGTGGAAAAAAATGTTGTGTCGTAACGATTATACTCCCTCTATCCCATTTTAATTGCTTCCTACGAATATCTTTACCATTTTCAAACATTTATAACTTTTTATTCGTAGTGTTTTTAAAGTTTTTGAAAATTTTATTTTATAAAACTAATTGAGACCTACCAAATAAGATCCATATTGCATATAAAACATATCATAAATTGAAAACCATAAGAGTTTTTAAAAAGTACACATAACCGTAGGGAGCAATTAAATTGGGGCGGAGGAAGTATTTACTTTCGATAGGGCTACGTCTTAGAAGAATTGCATGCCATTCTACTTTACGGGGTATTTTAAGCCTGTAGTATTATTGTGTACATAAAACGGCCTAAAAGTTAGGGTTTCCTCATGTTTATGTACTTTCCACCACTTTCAGACACTAACAACGTGGGACTTCGCTTCACGGCAATATAAGCAAAATAACATTGCAATTTTTTAGAGTTTTTGGAAGTTATATTTGAGTAAGATATGTCAGAAACAAATCACACGGTTATTATGCATGAACAAATCAATAAATGATACTAGCACTCAAGAAAACAAAGCAAACTGCACTATATTAATCAAGTTGTTCAACAAAAAAAAATTAGCATTTGTTTCTCCTAATTTTTTTCCGAGGAAATTAATGGGTTTTTATAAGGCCCCCCGAAAATGGGGAAAGGGATTGAATCGACAATTGTTTGAATAGTATCAGATAACCTTGTTCAACTAGTGGAGGTTTTTCTTGTTCATGGGCACTACTGGTGAAGCAATCAGCCAATCAGCTGATCCTTGAAAATTATTTTCCACAGAATCAGGACAGATACCTAACCTTGTTTTCACGGTACAATATATTCAGGCTTATTTTGGTTAAAAAAGTAAAGCCTCTTTTTCTTTTGTCTTTATTTGATTTTTTTTTGCACTAATTAATTTTGTGTCAAATTTTTGTGGATTATTGGTGCTTTTTGACGAGAGGAATCGGAAAACTAAAAAATTATAACCCCAACTTAATGTTTTCCAAATAAAGACAAAAAATCCAAAAAAGCAGCTTTTTTTACTTATTTACGTTTTTCTTAAAAAAATTAAAAGAATTATGATCTTTTTTTTTTTACTTTTCCGATTCCTCACGTCGAGAAGAACCAATAATCCACAAAAGTTTGACACAAAACTAACTAACGCGAAAAAAAATCAAATAAAAAAAAAAAACAGCTTTGCTTTTTTAGCCAAAATAGGGCTCAGCCCAAATTTTTGAAGAATTCAGATCAAACCAAAGTTATAGGAGAGTACTGATCAAGGTGATATGATGGTGCTGATTAGATTGCTTACTCAGTTTTTTGGACAGTTCGTCATAATCTTGACTTGCTATGTACTATATATAGAATCCTTAAAAACTTAAATATTAGAGCATCCTTGCCAGACGATCTAAAAAAATATCAAATTTAACCTCAAAAATATTTTTTATAAATTAACAAGTCACTTTTCAAAAAAATCACTAAATCAAACTCTCTATTATAACTTCATTATATTAAACTATTCTTTCTTTCTACTTCTACTCCCCAAAAGTAATAATTAAAAAAATAAACAGTGCGTGAATAGTATATGAACAGTGCGTGAATAGTGTCTTGGTGAGTGAACAGTGCCGCATTAAAATTGGTGTGGTACTGTAGCAAAGTTAGAAGTTTAACAAATTTGATCAACCATTTGGTGAGCCTGATTTTGACCTTATTTTGGGGGTTTGGCTCTCTACTTTTAGCCAAAAGCTTGTTTAGGTAGCCACATATTTGATGCTCTTAGGTAATTTAGACCAAGACAAATTTTCATGAAATCATGAGTTTTCCGCCAACATTATGGAAAATTGCCGTTTTAAGTTCCTTTGTGCTCATGTAACTTTCCTCCCATAAGCTTTGCTCATAATGTAGGTATTTTCGGTGGGGAATTGCTAAAATAAACACTCCTATTTCAGTCACGTTTATAAAATCTTTATTAAAAAAAATAAGCAAGGCGGTATCATATTTTGAAAATAGTTGTGTTTTTATACTCTCTTTTTTTTATTTTTAACTTTCTTGATCTTCATTTTTTTAGCTATTTGGCTCACAATTCTGTGAAATCCACCAAGTAACACAGAAGTTAAGAAAAAACCAAGTGCATGCACTAACTAAAATCAAATTGTAAACATTCGCCACTTGAGAGATCAGAGAGAGTGAGTGATCACACAAAAACAAAAATGAGCATAGAGTTTCGCGACATCAAATCTGTTACGTCTCAACAAAAGTATTACACACCAAAAATGTATTGTCAACCTAATATGATGTTACAAAGGATAATTTAAAAAGACAAAATTAGGTATAAATCCAATATAATTTGCTTTTTCGAAGGGAAGGACACGCTTTTCTTTACAGGAGTTATGAGCATCATATTTTTGAACTCCTTCAATCAATCCTACCACCAACCGCCAATGCCGCCGCCATGGATGTGACGACGGGGATGGAAACTTAACCCCAAAATTTGATCCAGGTGGGGCGGATCTTGACCCGAGCGCTGCCCTATGGATCGGCGGCGTCAGAGAATGCGATGACGAGGACGGTGGAGCAGTTGGCGAGGGCAATGGAGCGGGAGTCGAGTGCGGTGAAGATTAGTGAAGTGTCAATAGTTTTCTGTACAGTAGTGACAGCCTCGATCTCCTCCTTGTCTTCCTCCTCGTGTTCTGTACGACGGCATTATCATCGTCACTTGCCGCCGTCGTTTCACGATTAGTGAAGTGTCACTAGTTTTCTGTACGCGAATTTTTTCGGGATTACTTTTTTTTTATAATTTTTTTTCAGATTAGTGAAGTTTCACTAGTTTTTTGGCCCCGGCGTTAGTGATGAGAGCCGCCAGAACGTAAGGAGGGAGCATTTCACGAACATATCCAACTGTGTTAGAGACCATTTTGCAATCCAATTTTGAATGAGTTGTGTGTGGTCTCTAGATTAGATTATAATGTTCGATCTTTTGCGTAGATTCAATAATTTGTTCATGAATTTCAATCAAATTAATCAATCAGCAACTGCAATGGGATACATGGGCTTGTGATATGTACAAAATTAAAACTTTTAAAAATTAGTGAAATGTCACTAATTTTTTTGGTCGCCAGAAGTGGTTCGGTTGGAGTTGGGGTGGTGATCGGTAGAGGCATGAGTTTATTTTTTTGAATTTTCTGTACGAAATTATATAGGAGTATAACTTTTAAAAATTAGTGACATTTCACTAAACTTTTTGTCGCCGGAAGTGGCTGGCCAGAGGTGGGGTGGTGGTTGGCTGGAGGGAGGAGTTGAAATTAGAAGTACTTTTAAAAATTAGTGAAATATCACTAGTTTTTTTTGTCTTTATATTCAATTACAAAAATTCCTCGTCCTTTCCTTTAAAATTGTCAAATGTTTTGAATTTATCCTACGAGCATCACTAATGGTATAATCAAAACTGGATAATCAAAAGTTGCCACATCAGATTTTGATTATCCATACAAGACATTTATAAAGTTAACAATGTGAAGTGTCACAATGGTATTTTGTGTTTATAATAAAAAAAGTACTACCCACTCTATTTTTATTCATAAAATGGGCACAACTTTAAATTTGTATATATACTTTTTATAATATTAGTACCATTTAAAAGATATTCACAATATCTTTAAAATGAGACCAATCTTGAACATATTTTGGTAAAGATTAAAAATTAAAAGTGGAAAAAAATTGAGTTTTGAAATAAGTATTTGAAAAATAGAGAGAGAATATTATAACTTTTGAATTCATTCACCGAGTAACACAAAAGTTAAGAAATAACCAAGTGCATGCACTAACTAAAATCCAATTGTAAACATGCATGTATATGTGCCACTTGAGAGAGAGAGAGTGAGTGATCACACAAAAACAAAAATAAGCATAGTGTTCGCGAGTCGCGACATCAAATCTGTTACGTCTCAACAAAAGTATTACACACCAAAAATATATTGTCAACCTAATATGATGTTAAAAAGAAGAATTTAAAAGGAAAAGAAAAGTGCAACAATCCCATATGTGCCCTAAAAAGAGAAATAAAAATGATGGATTAGCTTTATGAAGGAAAGACAATGCAATCTGAAAAGGAAATGTGATGTTAGAAAGGCTAGTGCTAATCCAGACATATATGTCACTAAAAGTTGGTTGTGGATGTAGTTTTCATGACCTAAAATAACTTGTGATGTGATAATTAAAGAAAGAAAACTCCAAAATGGTAGGTTAGACTTTTAGTCCAAACTTAATTTCACCCACTTATTTTTTACTATTTTCCAAGTGAAAGGGAACTTGAAAAGCAACTGCTCGTATTCAATTCTCTCACGTCTCAATCTCCCCACTTGCTTATCACAAGATAAGACAACGCAAAGAGTAAAACAAATTAGAAAAGCTCCCTTTAGTCTTTATACTTTTAATGTCATCGATTTAAAGTTTAAACCCTAAACTTTTATTTTGTACATTTTATGGAAATGCTATATATAATACCCATTTCTATTTAGACGTGTACGAAACTCATACATTTTGTAAGAAAAATCGCAACATTCTGGATGAGATTCATACGGTATCCATACATTTTCCACCTATGTTTCTATTTAATTTTTACTTAATATGCAATTTACCCCAAATGTATTAAAAGATGTATGTGTGACACTATATATATAATTGTAGCAGAACCAAATATCTTTAAATGGGTATGACGGATCAAGTGAGTGCTTATCATCTGGCAGCTGCCACCATACATGCAGCCCCATTGTCTGCAAATTTTCCTTCTTTCAAACATGCATGTCTTTTCTCTTTTTCTTTTCATAGTGTTATGTGCATAAACTTTGATTGAACAAAAAGTCGAATAGTAAAATTGTATGCTCTAATTAGGCTCCATTCTCCAATTTTTATTTTTATTTTTTTGTGTTTTGTTCGTCTTTTCTAAATTTTTGTTAAATCTCATTGTATTTTTTGCATTAATCATCCGTTTCAACAAGAAGAATCTGAAAAAAAAATTAAAAAAATTCACTAAAGACGGAAAAAATACTAAACAGCTCTTTTTTTTTTTGTCTAAAGCGTCGTATCATATGATTCCACTTCGGTCCACATTTTTTTAGTTTTCTGGTTCCTCTCGTCGATATGAATGATTAATCTAAAAAAAAATGACAGAAAGCTAAACAAAAATTATTAAAAATAAAAAATGTCAAACAAAAGTCACTACAAAAAGTTTAGAAGAATGGATCGAGCCTAATAGTTTTAGCAGCCGTAAATCTTTGGAACAGTACTTGCTGAAAACCAACACCATGAGTTGAGTGCTCGTCCAAAATTTAAGTGTTCTTGAGATATATTAATATGAAATGGAATTACACTTCCTAAGCACTGGCAGCTCTAGTATTCTGTAGCAGAGCATTCAAAAGTTGAATTTAATTTGTAGCAGTGTATTCAAAAGTTAACTTAATCCTATACGCGAAATCTCATCTATTAGCATGAATACATGAAAACATGTAAAATTCGATTTTTGAATTCCCTCTCTTTTTCAAAATTTTTGGGTTAATATTGTTTGCGCGTGGACCTTATTTGAGTTATTTTGCTCATTGTTAGGTTTAAATTAATTATGAGCTACCTTAATTGGAGGGTGTTCACAATGTGATCATGCATGCAATGAGAGAAATTTAACTATTTTTTCGTAAGGGAAACTGTAAAGAAAAAGATTAATATCATGGATATGAATTTTAGTGATCAAATCCAGCTTAAATATTTCTTTCTTCAGTCTCCTTAATTTGATGTTACTCGCAACGAGTTAGCCAAATAATTACTTCGTACATATAGTTTAATTTCCGGGACATTACCTTTCTAAAAATTAGTCGAGGCATAAAGTTCATCCACTCCGGTTTAGTGAAAAATATAAAAGTTTGAGAGCGAAAACGATGTGGATTCCAACAAATAGCCAAGCACGCTTTCCAAAAAAGTTGCAAATCGCATATGTTGTGACAGGCCACGAAGTAAGAGAAAACAAACCAACAAGCGAAAATCAAGGACACAAAGATTTACGTGGTTCCCTCCAAAGTACGAAGCTCTAAAGGTACGTCCACGGGCGAAGAGTGATAGAGGATTCACTATGAACGGGAGAGAATACAAAGAGCCGGCTATACCCGTAACTCCAATCGAAACACCCAAAAAGATATCTAGGGACAAAGTCTCAAGAACACGAAAGAGACAAGCAAAAAACCCTAATATCCAATCTCAAGAGTTAAAGACAAAACCCTAGGAGGCCACAAGGCTCCTATTTATAAGAAAGTACGAAAAGAAGACTAAAGCCCTAAATCGCCCGAGAGTTGTACTCTCAGGAGCGCTACATCGGTTAAGCGCTTGGTAAGCTCTCGGGAGCGCTACACCAAGAATGGTGTAGCGCTCCTGAACCTTCTGTTCACAAATCTTCTTCCCCTTTGCCAAATTCAAGGCACAATTCCAACAGCATATGTACAGGAAAAAACATTCAATTTTCTTTTGTCATTTGTTGGGATTTGTCCCTCCCTATATAACTGATTTGGCAAAAAAATAAACATGTTTTTTGGTTTTTTGGTTTATGTACCAGTAAGCCATAAACTCCTTTGGATCAAAAAATTATTTTTTTGGTTTATCTGGCGTCCTGACTCCATCTTAACCGTTGGTTTAGAACACGTATCAGCAAAAAACCAACACCGATTTTTTTGCCAAAGGAGCCTGATTTACTGCCCCCAAAAAAACCAAAAAACCTGTTTTTTTTTTTCCCCAAATCAGGCCTAATCAAAAACATGTTTGTTGAAGTGTGAATAAGGACCACAAAGAAGTTTCGATGTCACTAACCATCTACTAGTAAATTTGTGTCCTAACTTTTGCCTCACCTTTTTAGCACGCCTAACAACTTTGAGTTATTTTTGTTGATTAATTAATTTGGAATTAAATTAATAGCAATCCCACGATTTGAGGCTCCTCAGTCCCACTAAACCAAAGTTATGGAGTAATAATATTTTTGTAATTTCATGAGTTAATAATATTTCTTCCATTATGGGGAGAGAAAAAAAAAAAAAAGTCGTGGTGTAAAAGGCAACACAGTTCCATAGTACCACATGACAATGGCCCAACAGTCCAACTAGCGGCTGTGGCGGAGGGTGTTGTGCGGCGGCCCCCCTAAGAACCCAACCGCAACCCAAGATTATTGATGGCCATGACATTGGAAAAGTAACAAACTAAACATATGCGCAAAACGTATAGAGAAACCAAACCAAAAGCAAAAACAAATAAGAGAGACACCAAGATATACGTGGTTCGGCTTACGGATGTAAACCTACTCCACGGGACAAGCAAACAAGAGATGATTCCACTATGTGAAGAGAACAATGCTCCGAGGAGCTATAATGGTGGAAAGCAAAATAAAATTTCACAAGACTCACTCATCAACCCCAATTACAAGTTCTCTTACCAAAAACCTAATACAGAAGGAATTTCTCACCAAATACAGATTCTCTCTCATCAAGTCTCTCAAAACCGCTAGGGTTTTAACAAAGAGACGCAAAACAAAGATCTTTCCAAACCCACTAAAGAGGTGGCAACCAAAGAACAATGAAGATCTAACCAAGAATCCTAATTTCATATGAGACCCACCGGGGGCCTCTCAAAGGGATGCAGCTGTAACAACCAGGATCCACATGCACCACAATAATAACACAAAATTAATCAGATAACAAATCCCACTTCCTTCCATACTTACATAATTTTCCGTATACATTTCTCTTTTACTTGTCGATCGTCACCGTTAAACGTATAAACCTCGCCACCGTGAATGACATACTGAAATCTCATTTGCATCGGACTTCCCAGCTCCCGGCCTAACTCAGATGTCTCTCCCTCTCCTCCCCTCTTCCTTCCTTCCTTTGGATAATCTCACGTCTCTTCTAATAAAACCTGATGAGTTATGTTAATATAGAGTTCTCAACACTCGACACATGTCCCCAAGTGCCTTCTTATTGCCATGTGTTTTCTTGTCCTTTATTGATTACTACTACAAATATCACTATTCTTCTTAACTTATGCACACCCCCTGCCAAAGTCTAACTTCCACGATAAGGTCATCACACAAAGTCCCATATTTTGTCTCCATTGCGATATTACATGCCAAAATGAGATTAAATATTTAGGTGGGATATCACAATATCTCCTCCTTTAAAAATTTCATCCCCGAAATTTATTCTCGACTTCAACGCACATAACAGCCAAAATTCAACCTACTTCTGCTACACAATCAGCAAATTCTTCTTCTTCTTTTTTTTCCCTTCTTGCTTCACTTCTATTCCCTCATTATGTAGCAACACCATAAATTAATAGCCACCAATAAAGATTTCATTTTTCGTCACAGAGAGTCAGAGACACTTGCATTTCATATATTTCTCCCATTTCTGGTGTAAACAATAAATGTCAACATAAGTTGGTAAATCACCCATAAGCCAACTCAGTCAACACACTTTTTTTCCCCTCCATTTCTTCACGGCCAAGACACCTCCATACAAACAACTCCAAGCCACAAAAGTTTCACCATCCAGGCAACTCCATACACAAATTTTCATTACAAAAGAAGGTCCATACCGACATAAATTCATGCTACAAAAGCAACACTACCAAAACGTAAATTTCCCACCACAAAGGCAACAATTCCATGCCGCTAGGGCAATATATTCGTGCCACTGAGGCTATAAACCACGCCACAAAAGGCCATGCCACTAAGGCAATATATCACGCCACTAAGGCTTATATCACGCCACTAAACCTATATCAAACATCATATCCCGCCACAAAGGCTATATTACGCGATTAAGGCTATACACCAGGCCACTAAGGCCAAATAAGAAACCGGCTTCAAGCCAATTATAATTAGCATAACTATCGTAGCCTTCCACAGTTAAAGATAAGTACTCCCATTACATTCAGTAATATCCCAGCACAGATACCTTGAAACACCTGTGTACAATCATTACCAAAGGTACCAAATGAAGTCTAGCCATTTGCAATAGTGAAAATCGTTAAAACAACTATAAATAAAAACTCCCAAATTGGTTGATACCCATAGGCCCAATACAGAATAACACAACTTTGTACATTTAAGTTCACCGTGCATCCAAATGGTAGGCAGCTTCCAAATCAACCTAGCCAACGACCAACTAAACCGTACTCGGAAGTACTAATCACAAACTCACCTAAATAGTCAAATGAACTATATCTAGATAACAAATATACTCAATCTGAATTACTGAATTCTATGATCCCCAAATTTTTCCAGCTACACCTCATCTCTCGTCTACTGCTCTAAAGCTTTTTTTTTTTTTTCCTTTTTTCCCCGCCCATAATGCTAAAGGAACTTTAAAAACCATCAAGACTTGGTGCAATAAGTATAGACCACAATAGTTTCATATTTGCTCAATCTTAAATTTTGCCAAAACTTAATACACTCCTCAGTCAACCACTAGAAACATGATTCGACATGTGGTTCTATCTAATCATAAACTCTCTGGTTGAAGCCCAATTCCAACATTAATTTATCAACTTTAATTTTCTCACCACATAATCTTTGTCAAATAAACAATAAATTTAGCACCCCTTCTCAATACCACTTGCCTATAAATTGAAACACAATTACCCGTTATCACTCACCCATAAGATAGAATCAAAATGATTAATGGTCTACAAAACATAAACCTAGGCTCTGATACCAACTGTAACAACCTGGATCCACAAGCACCACAATAATAACACAAAATTAATCAGATAACCAATCCCACTTCCTTCCATACTTACATAGTTTTCCGTATACATTTCTCTTTTACTTGTCGATCGTCACCGTTAAACGTATAAACCTCGACACCGTGAATGACATACTGAAATTTCATTTGCATCGGACACCATCTCATCGCTAATCGGCCGGCCCATCGCTTCCCAGCTCCCGGCCTAACTCAGATGTCTCTCCCTCTCCTCCCCCCTTCCTTCCTTCCTTTGGATAATCTCATGTCTCTTCTTATAAAACCTGATGAGTTATGTTCATAGAGTTCTCAACACTCGACACATGTCCCCAAGTGCCTTCTTATTGCCATGTGTTTTCTTGTCCTTTATTGATTACTACTACAAATATCACTATTCTTCTTAACACATGCACACCCCCTGCCAAAGTCTAACTTCCACGATAAGGTCATCACACAAAGTCCCATATTTTGTCTCCATTGCGATATTACATGCCATAATAAATTTAAATGAGATTAAATATTTAGGTGGTATATCACAGCAGCACTCAAGCAGTCCAAACCCTAATGGAGAGAGCAGGGCTATATTTATAGCCACATAATCCTTCCTAAAGTCAATACTTGTCCAAACAGATTTCCTTTCACCCCAAGACATAAACCAACAACGGCCCGATTGGATGAGGTATTAGTTTTAGGGGTATTATATATGAAAGGGGTATAAGATAGTATGGGGTAATATGTATGGAGGGTGGCCCCACATTGATGTCATATTTATGGGGGGGGGGGGGATTAAGTAGTACTTGATTTGGATGATTTTGGTAATATGAGGGTACAAAGATGTCAAAAACTGTCAAAAGATTAATTTTCCCTTATGCATGCACATTTTACATTTTAAATGTTATTTACTTATATTAAATACAAAACTTATTAATTTATTACACTTGTCAACAAATAAGCTAATATAACTAATTTTATTTAACTCTCAAATAATTTTACTAATTTATTTGAAACACAATTATAAAGCACAACTCTTAGCCACGCCTTATCGTAGACCCAAGACCCTGCTATTGTACATCACAAGTGGCCAAGCAAAACTTCAAAAGCTAGGTAAGTTCTTTGCGTATCTACTTCGTGTCGCCTGTAAAAATGATTTTAAAAAAATACGTCATAAGCGAAAGCTCGTATGAATATATAAACTACCAGAATTACATTATCTCCATGGAAACAACTTAGCTTGAAAGGTTTCAAGATTCCAAAATATTTCAGGCTCACAACAAGAATATTCACCAAGGCAACAACATTATACAATGACCGTAAGAGGTCCAACTGTAAAAATGATTAGAACCGTAGAGAGTTCAATAAATCATCTTTTCATAATATTCGAAACGGTACCCACGGATTAACCAGAAATTACCAGGGAGCTACCCCGAATGCCAGTTGGTGGCTGTGAAATGATATCAATTCTTGGGCACATGGTACCCAAATGAATGTCTGGTGCACGTTCCAACATCACCTTTTATCTCCTTATTCCCACAATTCCTTTATCGTCCGTTGAGGCCCGGATGCCGTATCCATATACCATTTCGATAATAATAGTTTCCAAAATACGTTCTTTCCATGGATTCCATAAATAGTCAAGGATAAAACTTGATAACAATATTTCAAACTGGATTTCATTTTTAAGATTATCAGAAGATGACAATTTACGGGAATAAGGTTATTAGGGCATTTATATACTCACCGCGGTTGCTAGAGGTTACACGGCAAAAGCTAGCAAGTGAATCAAAGCCCCAACTCTAGCCCTGTTATTTACCAAAGATATAACCAGCCGTTAACAAACTAACCCAACATCAATGAGTTCTAATTATTAATTGCTATTGAATCCACTCGTCCACCAACGAATCAAGAATATCAAAGATAAGGTTTCCAAAGAAGGTTTTTCAATCATGGGACATCCAACCAATTCAAGTTTAGCAAAAATGGATATGGATCAGACCATGGAATGACTGAGTGGTTTATTTGGTGATTGAAATGATACAAAAAGATTGGATTTGGTATCAAAATCAATCAATGTTTGGAACAGGCACGTATCAGTGTGAAAATCATAGCTAATTCACTATATATTTCCAGGAAAAGATTGGAAATCGAATCTCTGAATTGGTTCTATCACAGAAGACCAAACAAGTGTCTGTTTTTCAAGTAGTAAACATCACAGAACAACCCAACTTTGAAAAACCACAATAAATCGAGCTTTGAATATTTTTGAGAGATTCTAGTGTCAAAAGCTTCGCAGAATAATGCATTTCAAAAGTCACAAAGGAACCTAAGACCAATTCGATCTCCAAGAATGAGAAAACAGATAAATTCCAAAGCCACACAAATCTGTCCGGAAGCAGATTGACAGGATACAGACCCAAATTCAAAAATTCATAATAAATCGAGTTGTGAAGCTTTTTACGTGATTCAAGTGTCGAAAGTTTCGTAACAGAATGAACTTCAAATGCCATTAAGGAACTGAAGTCGAATTCAACTTCTAAGAACGTGAAAACGATGAAATACCAGAGGTCTACAAATCTATCCAGTAACAGATTGTCCTGGGGATTCAGACCAGATTTTGAAAATTCACTATAAATCGGATTCTCAATGGATTTGAGTGATTCCAACGCAAGAAGAAAGAGCTCTGAGTGAACTTTCAATTATATGAAGAGTCCAGAACCTAATTAGAAGTTTATGAAAGAGAAATCGCCCAAAATAGCGATCTCTGTAACCCGTTTTCAAACTCTTGTATCTACAGGCATATATATCCAAGAAATTTTGCAAATAAAATCAATTAAAATGAGAAAGAGAAGGGATGTACTTGCAGAAATGATGATTGAAGGTGGAGTTGATGATCGGAGTAGCTGTGGCGATCACCAGTCAGTGGATGAAGCGGTGCTCGGTGTTCCTCTTAATCCCACTCGGTGATATCTTTCTCTACTCTAATTCCTATTCTTCTCTTTTGTTTTCCTTATGTTTTTGTCTGGGAAATGTCATGAGGCACTCCCCAGGTGTCAACTAAGGCATACACGTGCCTTCTTATACCGCCACGCAGGACGATTTTCTTTTGGACGAAAATCGGGGTTCAAAATCAAAGTGGGTCAACTAAACGATCGTAAGAAAGAAAGTACGAGAATTATCTCAATAGTTTCGAAATAATATTTCTAACATTTTGACGCTATCGAAATATCATAAAAGTCACTTTTTTACTAAGTCGGATCATGTCACTACAAGTGGTACCGTAATGTGTCCTAAAATTTGTGTTTCTTACTGAATCATCAGAATTCGATTATGAAGTTCCCACTTAACTAAAGATGTCGAGGAAAACACAATGCCGCAATCTATTTCACGATTTGACAAACACATATTTTATGAACCAAAATGCCCTTGCGGGCCCACATGAGTCCAGACTTATAAACCATGTGTGCTTTCTAGATTCTCTAGCATTAACAAGTACTAATCTATATTATTAAGCATAAGAACGACATCATCGAGCATATAATTATGTTACACTCCCCCTCCCCATTTATTTTTCCTCGCTCCTTCACATGCAATCAAAGCATATGTATAAGGCCCAATAACTACTACACCCCAAATTCACAGCCTTGGCTTCCATTGTTGTCTTCATTGTTAATCCTTTCAAACTTGATATACTTGTACCACTTCGCACATATGAGATAGACCACAAAATCAGCTGTTGTCAAGGCTGCCAATAGGAAGTAAAAATTATCCAAATGACCCCTATTGAGGTTGCCCGGGATCCAACCGGGCATTTCATCTCTAGTAGAGATCTCCATCACAATACTCACTAGCAAACAACTCACGTAGTTTCCCAATGAAATTGAAGTCATGCATAGTGCACTCCCAAAGCTCTTCAATCCGTCCGGCGCCTGCCCATTGAAGAACTCTAGCTGTCCAACGTACATGAAAATCTCCGATGCTCCAATGAGTACGTATTGTGGGACTTGCCAAAAAATGCTCAAGGAACTTGAACTGTCACAGTTGGTGCAAGTTTTTGGCGTGTGTTTCAGCCTGAAATGCTCCACTATCCCTGCTGCAACCATAGCCACTATCGCTATGATTAGACCGATCCCCATCCTTTGAAGCTCGGTGAGGCCTCTACCGCTAGACTTTCGTAGCCTGGAAACCAGGGGGTCGAGAACTTGCCTGTGACAAAGGTGTAGCCAAAACATCTGTTTATTAGGGGCAAAACTTTACCAAATCAATCTATCTTGATGAACATGTTTAAACTAAACAAAATCGAATTGTGTTATCATTCTAAAACTGAATGTTAAATGAATTTTTCATTCCTCAATGGCAGCAATTTTTAAGTTTCACCTGTTGTCCTTATTATCTTGAAGTACTCTTCTTTTGTTGTCAACGAAATCTTTGAACTTGCCTGTAAATGAAGATGAAAGTGGCGACACTGAAGATGTCGAAGATGGACATGCTCGCCGGTGGAATGTGGAAGCTCGAAATGGTGGTTTTCATGGCTGCACCTTGCTCCACAAAGAGAGAGGCCATTTGGGTGAAGACTACTGAATACAAAATTGTGCAGAGCCAAATTGGTAGTAGTCTTAGTATGCATTTCACTTCTTCAACTTGTGTCACTGTGCAAGTCCTCCAAGGATTGTGACATTCCTTGGCCTGTAGAGAGTACTCATTTGATGTGATAATTGCTGCTTTATCCAAGAATCTGTACATGCTAAGTGAAGATTAAAATTAGTTTATCTGTATTGCACAATTTGGATCCTCCATGTCCCAATTGTTTCCATATAATCCTCAAAATATGATAATATGTACTCAATTGATACAATTGGAACACAGGGACCATTACCAATGTTGTCAGTCCATTTCTTGTTTTTACAAATTTCTAAGGGTAGATATGATGCTGAACTTACTTAAATCCATGGGTGTGGAGAATTTTTCTGCCCCCATTATCTAAACCTTCCTTTCCATCCACTTCAAATAGATCCTCTCCACTTGGTGGCACCTCAACCTTCCATTTCCTGGCTGCAGCTATCACCACTTTACAGGATCTAGAGAGAGGGTTCCCCCTAGGAGTGAAATGCCTGTACTTAGGGGTCCCAACAAGAAACAAGATCAATGCCAAAGTGGCAGACCCAGCAGATGACCAAAAACCCAGGGCCCACATGCCTTTGTCCTCAAAGTAGCCCAAAATGGTGTTTGAAAATAGGGAGCCAAGGTTCAATGCCAAATAGAAGTAGCTGAAAAAGGCCACCTTGGAGTGCCCTTCCTTGGGGTCATCTTCATCAAATTGATCTGCTCCAAATGTTGCAATGTTAGGCTGGTACCCTCCATTTCCAAGGGCAATTAGGTAAATTGACAGGTAGAACAATCCGAGTTGGGCGCTCGAGTGGGACCCACATGGTGTTTGTTTATCCCCACAACCAGCAGGCTTGACTAAGAAAATATAGGATGAAAGTGATAGTGATACCAAACCCTGTCATCAAACGTGCTGATGTCAAATACGAAATTAAACGACTAAATTATTATGGAATGCAATATTATAAGCCAAAGATGTATGTAACGTGAAACTTCTCATTGGATTATTCTCCGTTACCTGTCTTTTACTCCGTCCTTCTTACAGGATCGAAGGACGGGAGAGGCCCATGGATAAAAATAATGGGGACTCGGAGAAAGAACTAATTGTAGGCTCTACATGGTTATGAGACTCACAACTACTTTCACAACCGATTACAAGTCTAATGAAGAGAAGCTGAACTCAACGAAAAAAATGATTTTTTGATAACTTACAACGACAAAGATGGCTTGGAAAATGGCACAAGTTTTGTATCGTCCCCAATAAGAGTCACTAAGGAAAGCACCAAGGAGGGAGAAAATGTAGACAGTGCCAGTCCATTTGCTAACACTGTTTGCAGCCT
>JAXBDA010007400.1:0-17676 GCA_036023075.1 Gaultheria prostrata
GCAGCGGGGTGGTGGGAGTGGCGGGGTGGTGGTGGTGTAGTGGTGACGGTGGCGGTGAGGGTGGTGATGGTATAATGGCGGCAGTAGCGATGATAGTAGTGGCGAAGTGGTGGTGTACTGGTAGTGGTAGTGGTGGTAATGATTATGGAATGGTGGCATCGCGGTGGTAGGAGTGGCAAAGAAGTGGTGGTGGTGGTGGCGGTGGTGTAGTGGCGGCAATGGTGGTGGTAGTTGTGGTGGTGGTGGTGGGAGTGGCGAAGTGGTGGTGGTGGTGCTGCAAATGATTGAATGAGAATATTCTTAAATTCAGTCAAAATTAAGTAACTCAAAGCTACTTGATTGTTATCAACTTTTTAGCTTACATTTTAAGTGGCACTAAATTTTTTAAGTAATTTAAAATATGGTTATCAAACCTACTTAATCACTTATTACTTTAATTCGTTCAACTTTAAGTGCTAAATCTCGGTTATCAAACAAATAAGTTACATGAGTTTGGGTCTGGTTATAACATTAGTGTACACATGTGTGTGGGGTAGGGGATGATAGTTTTCCTAAGCGATGGCAACGCGTCGTCCCAACAATAGTGTATGATGATGATCATCATCATTGGAAGTAGGGCTGCAACCTAACCAATCTGTTTGAGAGCATCACGAGGCTCAGCCTATTGATAAATAAGATGAGTTTGAGCTCCCACGCAGATAATACTTATTGTTCCACAAAAATGGCTTAAACTTAAAACTGACTTATTGCGCTTTATGAAACTAGCCACTCTCTCACAATACATCACCCATATTTCACTATTCACCGTCTTATTGCCAATAAGTCAACTTGTGGAAGCTCGTTTGTAAAATATTGGCTTGTTGGAAATGCTCGTTTAGTAAATCAAAACCAAGCTCGAATACCTCAATACTAAAATGAGCCGAGCCTCGAACACGATTAGTTTCGAACGAGCCAAGCTCGAATATTTTAAATATGATTGGCTCGGCTTGGATCACTTCTAGCAGGGGCACACACCCATGATTTTGGGCAAGGGGTCTCTGATGTGCCTTGGCAAAGCAAGGTGTGTGCCTTTGATTCGGGTCATCTCGAGCTTGAAAACGTAATCTAAATCGTTCACTTTGTAGACTAAGCAACTCATGATAATGAACAACAAACAATTTTAAAAATAAAAACAGCAAGAATGTTTGATGTGATCAATGAACTACCATTGCCCAATCAACTTGATTTCTTACCAAGTTGTTACCTGTGTCTAACTCTACATAGCTAATAATCCCACATCCTCTTTATCTCCTGTTTAACCTCTTTTAAAGATAATGCCAATGTCCAACCACATAAAAACACTTTATGGTGTCAATTGCTTTCATTTTTTGTAATATCATCTTACAATATTTATAATAATCATTGAAAATAGCAAAACATACTGTTATTCTTCTGCTTTTTCTCTCTTTCCTCATCATTTTCCTTTTAGTTCTTCAGTTCGTCCCACGTAAAAGTATTCAATTGCAAACTTTGGAAAGAATATTCTTAAAACTGTTGTAATAGAGTAGATTGAATCTTTGAAATACTTTGGAGTATGCATTATGTACTCATTACAAGCGTGCAAAGAAAATATTATAAGGTTAAACTCACGTTCGTCGTTAAGGGTTCTGGGGTGACATATAGTCATGATCTCACCTACAAGAATATGCGGTGATTAAATCCTGAGACGTCACATAGTAACACTAGACTCGGGTTCAATCCATTATAATCTGCCATCCAATCTCGTCTACTTTTGAATTTTACATTACACCGGATGTCCCCTTCGAACTCAAAGGAAAAAGCATATCACAAAATAAGTGTTACATGTAGTTCTTTAGAAGAACAATAGTATCCCAAATTCTTCAATCCTGTAAAAGAAAGTCCATATTTGAGAATTCTTCCTTGTTTACCATCCACTAGTGTCCTACTTCCCTTTTCAACGCGTCTATGGGTACATCACACTACCCAATTGCACATCAGCCCATATCAATCGTCCAAAAGCGTTTTGAACGTTTCAAATTTTTTACAAACTATTCGCGCAAAGAAGAGTTTAAACTATTCGCGCAAATAATTTGCTTAAAAACTAGACCATCCAAAAATGAAATTGGATGGTGTACACTTGGATTATAGCTGGTGTACGCGTGGACTTTTTCCTTTCCTATATGGATAAGGAGCACATTGAAGCCCATTCATTCATTTCGGTTGCTTGAGAACATGCTCCCGTAGTAATCAAACACTCGTCACCTCAGAAACTTAAATCACAGACCAATAGTAAAATTCTCCAAAAAAAGAAAAAAAGCTACACAATTACGTGGTGCAATTTGATTGGACCTTCTTATGAAAACCAAACAAGACCAGAGCTACTTTACCCATTACGTTGCCGTTAAAACAAGACTCCAACTGAAAAACAGAGCAGAAGGAAAATGGAGGGTTCAAGTGCAATCTCTGTTCTCTCTCCCAATTCAGTACCCAGGATTGGTTCTTTTAAAGCCGACCCTCGTGAAACTAGGGTTAGGGTTTCGAATCAGAGAAACCCAGTTTCGATTTCGTTCGGATTTCGCGCGAAGAGTCAGGCTAAGAGGGGATTTACGAGGTTGAATGCTGCCGGAGTAACGGAGATTGAGCCCGATATCAATGAAGATCCCAGAGACCGGTGGGCCACGCCCGGCGTCACTTCCGTACGTCTTCTGCAACTCATTGCTGTATATTCGTCGGTTTAGCACCGTGTAGTGCATATTTGGATCGTCTAAGAGTATTTTGATGTTTGAACGGTCTGAATTTAAAACAAACTCTTCGAGAAGACTATTCGGGCGAAGAGTTTGTTTTAATCGAAACACTTTTGGACGGCTGGGATGATGTGCTGCGCGTTGCAGCGCAACTAGTGCGCTGCAGTGTCCTGGATCCGTATGCGTCGGTTTAGCATGTGTTTGGCTTTAATTGATTCTCCTAAAGAAAATGAGAATCATTGATGTTCAGTATATTTTGTTTAATTTTTTGGAATTAATCATTCCTCGAGGGAGTAGTTAAAAGAGTAGAAAAACATAGAGGAAGTTGGAAATGAACAAACAATAAGACGAAAAAAAACAGAAGAAGACAATTTCGATTTTTTTTTTGCCTTTAGTGATTATCTTGACATTTTTAGTCATAATTTTAAAGTTTTACTCTTTTCGAGATGAATTTGTCTCGAATTTAACCAAAAAAATTCAAGAAAAACAATCAAAATAGACAGTGACAATTGCTTTGTTTGGTTCTCGTCTCATAAAATTTATCTCCAAAAGTTTTCAGTGAATTTAATGGTTTGGGGAAAATTATCAAGTTTTGGACATATATAATGGTTGTAAAACTAAATCCGATACGGTATCCGGTAGATACCTGGTACGTACCGGTACCCAGATCGGTACGGTATTAAGAACCTTGGTTTTCACTGATTCATCATTTGTGTTTTCTCGTTTTAATGTTATTTTCATTTACTTTTTACTCCACTTTTTTGGATGTGTATTGCATGCCTCTATTCCAAAAGTAAAAAAGTTCGTTAAAATGTCAAAAAAATTGATTAAAGACGAAAAATTACACAACCCTATACAACTTCTTTATCTCAAAAACTTCTCACAAAACTGACAAATTCATCTCTATACTACACGACAATAATTCTGTTTTGACTGTTTTTATTTTAGTCTAAAGTCTAAACACACCTAAACATTAATAATCCAATAATACTCCAAAATTTAGTCTAAAAGTCTATACACACTTATTATTGTATTTTTTGGCCAAATTCATCTCTACATTTGTGCTTTGTTTTATATTAGAATAAAGGAAATGGCTACAATACACACCCATTAAAGGGGTGTACCATATGCACCTATTGTATAGTCCAGATTGTGCCACCTCATTGGCAATCGTAACATTTTTTTAGTGTTTCGTAACTTTTCAGAAATATGATTCGTAACATTTCCTATGATTCGTAACATTTTGGTGTGTTTCGTAACTTTTATAAAAAAAATCGTAACTTTTATGAAAAAATCATAACTTTTATAGAGGTGTGTATCATACACACCCAAATAAGGGGTGTGTATTGTAGTCTTGTCCCAATAAATGTTTATGTGCATGTGTATTGTAGTATATATACAAAGAGAGGGAGGAGGGAGGGAAATCGAATAACTTTGTAATTTGCTTCGATGGTTGCAGGATGAATTTCTTTACGGAGAGTATGACGGAGCCCATACTTACCATGGAGAACATGAGGAAGGTAAGCATTTGTTTATAATCGTCTGCAGTTAACTATTGTGGGAGGACTCGTGGTATTGGAAGTAATAATCATGCATATGATTCAAAATAACAGCATTTGTATAAATTTGAGACGATTTTTTCTCCCACCATTCCATATTTCCATGTTATTGGCTATTTAGGGACTGTTTGATTGTTTGGACTATTAGGGGAATCGTATAGAATCTTACAGGATAAATTATCCCACCCTACTAAAAAAGAGTGGATTACAAAGAGCATAATGTGTTGTATATACCATGGTTTTGGGGATTGGTTGACCTATGGATTGTGATCCCTCCACTAGTGGTATTTGAATGCCGAAATAATGTCCCATGGAATGTAACCAGGATCTCATACCAAATCCGACCAATCAAATAGGTGCGAAGGTAAGAATGTTGATGATGTATAAAGACTTGGGCGGGCAACATACGCCAAGCCTTCTTCTCTGTTTGAGCTTCCATGCTTAATGATTTTACCTTCTATTCATAAAACTCCACTTTGCCATGTTTATCAAGTAGACAAATATTCTACCATCTCCATAGTTCTTTGTCAATTGTAGAGCCTCCCAAAGTTTGAAAGGTAATTCTTTAAGACCACATAAATTGATGAACAAGCCGACAATACCCTATGCCCGGCCTAAATTTTTTGGTACGGTTGAATCAGATTCTCAAACAGCAGAACAGAACTCTTTGGAGATAATTTCAATATTTTGTTCAAATCAGTCGATTTCCGTTGGAGTAATTTCTTCCTCTTCACATGAATCAAGTTTATGCTTGCAGATACACGATAGTTTTTCTTGATTAGAGCACAAAACAAGATAAACCAGTGCTCTTCTTGATTAGATTGTTGAATTTACTGCGGTTTGAATTGTTTTGTTCTGTGTGTATTTTTGTATCTCTTATTTATTGCAAGAAATTAACTAGAAGACTGGAGTTTGAGAATTTAGTGATGAAAATATTTCGCACCAGGGGTATCGATCTATGTTTTTCCATTTTATGTACTTTTATGCTCTTACCATCATATTTGGCAAGGGAGTGTTAGCCCCTCTATGTTCTTCTGCCTTTTAGATATTTTGAGAACTTCATTTGACATATAAAAGCCCTTGAAACGAAATATTTGTTGACATGTTAACGAGTTTGAGTCATTTAGACATATATTCCCCTTTTCATTTCATCAGATGAATTAGACTTAATGCGCCCCACTCATGTCATCAAAGGCTCAAGACAAGCCTTAGTTATATGGTCTCAGAAAGAAGGATGATGTTATCTATCCCTTCTTTATCTCCACTTATGCAATTCCTTATTTTATAACCTCGTGTGTGCATGTCGTGTACTAATTGCCGGGGGAATCCTTCTTTACAAAGTCATCCTTTTGAAGTGGTACTTGAGTTAATGTTCCATGTCAAAATTTCAGGAACCTTTTGGGGATATGTTGCAGAAGATTATGCGGCTGCTGAACCCCCTACGGGTTTCCAGGGTATCAAAGATTATTGCTGACAACTCTTATCTCATTTATGCAAATAATTCTTCCATGTTCATCTGATTTGGTTCTCTTCCATTTCGAGCAGGGCTTATTTCGTGGCTATTCCCCCCTGCAATTATTGCTGGCATGTATTTCCATGCTCCGGTAATGTTACCGATTGATGTTTAAGTACTGAAATTTGACATTTTAGACCTTATTTTCCCCCTAAAAGGGTAATTTTTTCTCTCATCTCTTGTCGTTCAGGGGGAGTACTTGTATATTGGAGCGGCTTTGTTTACAGTGGTCTTTGGCATCATAGAGATGAATAAACCAAGTGAGCCCTACAACTTCGAACCCCAGATATACAATATGGAAAGGGGAGCTCGCGACAAATTAATTGCCGATTACAACACCATGGACCTGTGGGACTTCAATGAGAAGTACGGTGATCTTTGGGATTTCACGGTGAAA
Organism: Gaultheria prostrata; assembly: GCA_036023075.1. Lineage (NCBI taxonomy): Eukaryota > Viridiplantae > Streptophyta > Magnoliopsida > Ericales > Ericaceae > Gaultheria > Gaultheria prostrata. The sequence goes on from JAXBDA010007400.1 coordinate 6,214, forward strand.
AAGGATGCAGCTGAAATAATGAAGAGATAATGTCCTTACAAAGAGCATCATAGTTTTATCACATATCAAAATAGCAAATGGAAGGTAACACTCTCTCTCTCTCTCTTAGAGAAGACAAGGAATACTTTTTCAATATGACCTAATCCCGATATGTATGAGGGGATCAAATTCCTCCTTCAAACATTAGATTTCCTGTCTCAATTAAGAGGGGTCATGAAAAGAACAGGCTCAAAATTAAGGTCAATCCCTTTTTCAAATCCTGTTGCAGCTGCACGAGCCCTAACCTCTGAGCTAAGCGGGCTCACATAACAGAAATTTTACATGCATAGAAATTTAATGAACTATCGGAATATCACACTTTTGAACCTTGAGGAGTTGGTGCAACGTAGTCACCAGGGCATCAGGAAATCTTTGGTCTGAAAAACTTGGCTGCTGAGCAGGTAGCATACACGTAGTGCCGAGCGTGCATCTAGATTTCTCCCTCCCTCTCTCCTCTTTCTCTCTAAAATCCAAACTGTCCAGAACACTTTTGGAAGGCCGAGATGCGCGTTGGGTACTGCCACGTGGTACCTTGCCGGCACCCAAGTTTTTCTCCCGACTTATGTGCTATCAATTCCTATATAGGATCTGTCCAATCGTCGTACTAGGTTTTGCCCCTGGCTAATCTAGCCCCAGCTAGTGGATGATATTGGTCCTTCGGATTGATCGGTCCAGCAGACCTGATAGGCTGATGCCAAGTCATCCAAAATGATACGTCACACTTCTGGGTAAATTATACGGCTTAGATGATCTTTTGATTGCAGACTGCAGAGTTGCTATGGGGATGAGCTGGAGGATATTTTCTTGGCAAAGGTGGTGGCTTTGTTTGAGTTGTGCAGAGTTGCTGGAACATCTTGGCAAAATTTAAGAAGGAAAAAGAAGAAGGTTGAAGGGAAACAAAATGCATTGGAAATTGATCATTACAACCTCTGAGAATCATTGTGGTAAGCTATGCTGTAAAAATCTTGGTGAATTTATTTTGTATATTGCCTCGAGAAAAAGCTAAAGACGAAATGAAAGAAACGCGTGAATTTTCATCTGTATATTGCGATGGCAATTTAAGTGTTCATGAAGTTCCGAAAACTTGCAGTCGCGTTTGTTGTATTGCTTGTTGATAATTTTAGTCAAGTTAGTTGTCCTTCCCCATGGGTGATGTTCATGTCTTTGCTGCAAAGACTTACTTAGTGCACGAGGATCTCGCATACAATGGAACTTTTCTCGACACGGGAAAAATTAAGTTCCTCTTATGTGACGATTTGTAATAGCTTTATGGATAGCTTGAGGATTTCTATTAACTCGTGCTGCAACCTTGTAAGCATGTAGTACTTGTCAGAGCTCCATGTCCCTCTTTTGTTGCAATCCTATTTGTGGTATATGCTGCAAACTCGTACTAGTCTTTAGTATTTGTTTGATTGTTTTCTTTTGTAGCTTTTTTGATGTCTCAATAGAGTTGGGATCGTCTCTGTTTAAACTCGATAGCTTGTACTATTTCTTATCAATGAAGTTCTTACGTTTTCTCTCAAAAAAACAGAGGAAAGATTGTCACCATGATTTGCATATTTTTAGAGTACGTAAAGCTCTTCATTTGATATATGTTAGCGAACGCGAATCCGGGGGGCACATAGCTCCATCAGCCGTCCGATTCGCGACTGACGGTCTGGAGAAATTGGGGTTAAATTAAATATAAAAATGCCTTTTTACAATGTAAGATAATCCAAGCCGTTCGTCGCCGATGGAGTTCACTACATATAATGAGTCTCTCATTATAGGGCCCCGGGTCCGAGCGAATGCTAAAAACTCCAAATGAATCCAAAAACAACTCCACAAATGAATGAATCCAAAAACAACTCCACAAATGAATCCAAAAACAACTCCACAAATGAATCCAAATACAAGCAAACGGCATTTCTTTTGTTTTAGCAAAATTATTGGACCGGTCCAATTTATTAGTCCATAAATGGGCCCGTCAAGACTAGGTTTCAGACAATCAAATCTTTTTTTCTCAGTAATAAGGTTGGGAGGAGGGGCTCCCAACCGCCATAGCATGTTCAGTCAATGAATCAGTACCACCCATTTAAGGAGCCAAGCTCACTGGGGCATTCTTTCGGAGTAACCGCTACCCATGAAGATAGGCCATCACCACAGCCCCATTAAGACGCAAGTTGGACAAGTGGTGTCCAATACACAACATCTAGTTCATGAGGACTACTCCCCGCAAGTGGGATTCAAACTCGCGATCGTGTGCATGGGGGGAATTTTAGCCACACGCCACTGCCATCTTGGCAACCTCCACTTTTGCAATCTCCTGTTCTGTTCTGTTCATAGTTTTTTTTTTGAACTGCAGAAAATATTATAACACTATCAAACCTTAACAAAGGCATCCGAATTACAAACAGAGGAAAGAAAAAGGGGGGGATTCCCAACGGAACCCAACCGGCAGGGATTGTCTTCCTCAAACAAGAGGAAGCAACCCAACGTGCCACCCTATTACATATTCTAGGAATCCAACTAAAAGCATTATGTAAAGACAAAGAGATACCACAGATATCGTCAACAATAGCCTCACAATCCCACGGAGGAACATTTTTCGGTGGAACAAAATTTGATCATGGATTGGTTGCCACTTTCAATTGTTGCACCCAGAATGTTGTTGGCCTTCAGAATTTGCCCAGCTAGTCTGATAGCAAGTGCTTCACCTTGAAGTGCATTAGCAGCAAACACTAAATCACATTTACCATCTACAATTCTGCCCCGAAAATCTCTCACAACTGTTGCAATTGCAGCTTGATGACTGCCCTTCTTCAAAGCTGCATCACAATTCACCTTCAAACAACCCTTTTTAGGAGGGATCCACCGCTGTGGAATAGACTTGGAGACCCTAGGACTCCCTTCTTTGCTTTGTTTAGTTAGACTGCTTTGGATTTCCTCCCAGTTGCAAAAAACTTTTCGCACCGTATCCATAGGATTCACAGGAACAGAGTTAAAGACCCATTCATTATGACTTTTCCACATATGCCAAGCTACGCAAACACACTTGCTCAAGATGTCAAAGCTATCAAAAGCTGAATCCAAGTTTTCCATTATAGAAACAGTCCACTTCATGACAGACGTGATAGCTAAAGAATCCACTTTGTAAGTTAAACTCCAGCCAAACCAAACTGCCTCCGTCCACTTGCAACCAAAGAAGAGATGTTCAACCGACTCCGTAAAAGACCGGTTCCAAATAAACTTCCACACTTTCTGGGGTGGATGGAAAGAAGTGGAAGAGTTCACAGAGTTTCCTTCTTCATGTCCTTTAACAGATAAATGGTAACCCGATTTCACATATAAAAACCCTTAGAGTTATGGTGCCATACCTGAAAATCCTCTTTCCCGGTGTTTGAGATTGGGATGCTAAGAATCGAATCAGCCTCCTCCTTAGACACCAAGGCTCTGATTTCCCTCTCTTTCCATCTCATACTCCTTTGGTCAATTAACTCACATGCAAAATTGATCGAACAATCTGGTGGTCTAGCAGACTGTACTTGAAAATCCTTCAAATCAGGAATCCACTTATCTTCCTAAAAGAATAAGAGTTATGATGAAATGGATTTACAAAAAAATTACCAATAAATAAAGCATCAAGGTTAGAATAATTTAAAAGAACGATTTTAAAATCTTAAATCTGCCTTTTTAAAAATCTTTCAACATTTAGTTTTTCACCTTTTCGATACCATTCATTGAGAATTGTTCAAAAAATCAAATTTTGAAGGGGAAAAAAAAAAAAAAACTAGACAAATACTTCTGATATGAAATTACAGTATGTCATTAGGGTCGTACTTAGAAGGCTCACGTAAAGTTTCATCGTACTTGTCTCTAAGGGTGAGCATGGATCGGATTGGTCCGGTATTACAATAATCTAAGAACCAAACCACTACCTACGGATTATGAATTTCGAGAACCAAATCAACCCATAAAATTCATAGAACCAAACCTATCCAAACCATTAAAATATGGTTCGGATTCTGTTTTGAACCAAGGTTCTCATGAAATTGAGATATCATCTTCCTAAATAATTTAAAGTACTTAAAATTACATAAATAAGCTAACTCATAACTGTATTAAAATAAGTTCTGTTAAAATTATCAAAACTCACTGACATCAACCAACTAAAATAGAGTAGATTACTAGTAATCAGTGAATAAATAGGGGCATGTAATAGAATACTAGATTTAGAAATTAGTTAACAAACAAAAAGAATAGAAAATCAATTGACTAAGTCCAAGCCGTTCATTTTTAGTGTATTAAAATTATAGGAATAAGTTATCATATATAGAAATTTAGGGGTTTAATCTTGGAAGTAAATGAATAGGGTGGTGGAATGAAGCATTAGATTAAGAAATTAGTAATTGACTATGAAAAAAAAAGTCCATTTTGTGTATCGAAACAAATTCCACATGTAATACATAAAAAAATATATCTATATAAATATTATACGGATCGGATCGGTTTGGAACCGGAACCGTCAACGTAAATCCACAATCCAAACCATTTATCACGATTTTTGATTTTTTAAAACCGAAACTAAATCACATTACCTGAAAACCAAACCAAACCAAACCCTTCGATTTGGACTAGTTTGAACTAGATTCACAATTTAACGGTTATTTTGCTCGCCTCTACTTCTCTCGTAGCCTTAAGTTTTCTTGTCATTTGATTTTATGGTTGAGGTAAACTACCTTTCATCTATTAAGTAGTAATTGAATCCTCAATGTGGTTGGTGAATGTCGTTGAAGATGTTAGAATTTCTTATGGTTGAGATTGAAGTCAGGGAGCTAATGATAAGTAAGCAATTTGGAATTGTAGTCCCCCCCTTTTTCTTTTTTCACATTTTCTCTTCCATTCTCCCTCCTCACTGTGTAAAAACAGTATTTATCATACGCTTTTTTCGCAATTTTTATATCTAAAAGCATATTCTTGTATGGCATTCTTGTATTTTTTTTAGCTAGATATCGTTTTTGTTTTAAGATTTATTTCGAAATTTTAGGATAAAGAATGTTGAAGAGAGAATATTACGAGAGAGATTTAAAAGATTACACAAAATTATGAAAGAGAAAAGGTATTGATAATTTTTTTTAAAAAAAAAAAAGGAAAAAAGATGCAAAAGGTAACTTTAACTTCCAATTAGGATGAATTGTTAAGCATATCTATTAGCATAAACTTTTTTTGAGGACCTTTCATAAAATAATTAATTAATTTAGTATAAACCTTTTTAAATTACTGTACTACAACTGTACCTAAAAACTTCGGACCGTGCAGGGGGTACCAACCCCTATAGCACTGAAATTGTACAAATCGATGGGATCTATTTTTGGGTCCTACACAAATAATGTGAACCGTTTAATAATTCTAAAATAACTTTTCGCGTGATCCGACAAAAAAAGAAGAAGTTCAATTGGATATGGGTATGTGCTTGATCGAAACTTCAAGTATTTCATACAGAATTCAGGATCTTAACTTTTGAAAGAAAAAGTGAAATATTGGATCACCCATTTACGAATATCAAATTGAGCCGATTTTTTGCAAGGACACTCAAAAAAATACTTAAAATTACTGAACGATTTAGATCATCGTTCATGTGTGACCCAAAAGTGGACTCCGTATGCCGATTTATACAATTTGGGGTACCATGGGATCGGTATCCATATCTTTACCGGTCATCCACCGGTCAATATTATCAGTCGAGATTCGCGCAAGGTGATCCGACACGTGACCCTCGAAAAAAAGAAAAAGAATTTTGTAGTACTCTTTTTGTGCTCTCCTTTTTCCCCGTGACACAAACCATCCTTTCTCCCGACCAAAAAACTTCAAAAGCTGACCACAAACCTCACTCCACTTTACTCCGTTTTCCCCTCAAAACCCTAACCCCGCTCTCTCTCGCCTCTCCTCTCTGTGTCTCCATGGCCAACAACCCACCGGAGGGTTACGGCGATGACTTCCTCGACCAAATCCTCGCCGTCCCTTCTTCCTACTCTTCGCTCGCTGGAACCGACGGTACCACGGCGTCACAGCTCAGCTCCACCGCCGGCGGAAGTGGGTTCCAGCAGCAGGCGTTTGTACCGTTGGGTTTGAGCCTAGACAACGGCCGTGACGACTTCCATAGTGGAGGTTTTGGAGTGAAGAGTGTAAGTGTCGGATTCGGGCCATGTTCTTTCTAAATTTTTGCTCTGTTTTTTTTATAAAATTTTTTGGTATTATTTACTTTTCGTAAATTTTTATTCAAATTTTCGTCGGAATTTTTGGGATTAATCACTTGTAGGAATAAAAAAAACAGTGAAGGCAAAACAACTAACCGTTATATTCCGAATTATCCACACGCACAAAAAAAAAAAAAAAAAAACCGTTTGGTATTTTTTTTGTCTTGAACTATTTTTGGTTTTGGCGTACTTTTTTAGCTTTTTAATTCATCTCGTCCATATGAAAATCCATAAAGTTTAAGGTGAATCTTACCTAATTCAGAGAAGACAAAATTTTACCACCCAAAATTTAGGAAGAACAAGGCCTTACCCTTTTGCGTTTGGGTTTTCTTGGCGAGGGAGATGGTAGTTGTTTTAAATTTTGGAAATGGGTTTAGGGTTATTAAGTCTCTTTTTGGGTGTGTTTTTGATATGCAGGAGAGAGAGTCGGCGACTATGGGGAGTTTTTTCCCGGCGTTTGAGCCTTTACAGCCTCACTCTTTCAGGCAATCCGCTCCTCAGTTTAATCAGGTTCATATGATCACTATTATATCCGCTTGTGGTTTTTTTCCCCTTATAGTTCAAAAATTATGGTACGGTAATGGTAGGTTTGTGTGAAATCCAGTTTTATGATTGTATTTACATTTTGTACGTCTCTGGGTTGATAAATATGCATGGGGTAACTCATATGAGGAATACCTCTTCACCAATAGAGGTGTGTAGTCACGTTAGGCTCCCGTTCACTTGTAAAAAAATTGATGCAGAATCATTTGTAAAGAAATTGATGCTGAATCATTGCTGAGAAAATTTTAGAAATTTTTTAGAAATTTTCCGTTTGGAACTTATAGAAAGGAAAGGAAAGGAAAATGGTTAAGAAGGAAAATGTAGAACAAAATATACTTTACTCTCAATTGGATTTTCTTATTTTCCTCACTTTTTTTATAAAAAAAAAAAAAACCCAAGCAACGCAAGGGAATTTGTTTTAATTTTCCTTTCCTTCCCTTTCTTTTCCATATGTTCCAACCAATAAGTGAATTGAAGTCAAGTAAAATGAAATGTATTTTCCTTTTCGTATTCATTAAAATTAAAAGGAACTTGGCAGAAAGTTGAAACATAATTTAATTTTATTGGAAACTAGTGCAATAATTTTGTGTAACTACAAGATTCTTGAAAAATCTTGTGTTTTTTCAAGACAAGTTTTGAGGGAAAACTAATTCATTAGGAAAGGTAGAGATGTGAGTCACACTACTTTTCTATTATGTTAACACAAAGTTACATAAAAATTAGCTTTCTCATACTTCTTTTCCTTTCCTAGCAACTGAACAGGGCTTGAAAAACCATTTCGTCAAGCTGAAATCTTTACTGGTTTGAGGATTCAATGTGAAAGTATTAGTGAAAGCTAGCTTTGAATTGGGTTGTCTTGAGGTAGAAATGGGGAATCTATTACCTGAATGTAAATCACTGGTTTTGTGATTAACGCTTGTCAGTGTATTCTTCTGTAGTCTTTTCATGGGCAAGCAACTCCTAGCACAACAGTTTCTGTGCCACAGCCACCTGGCATCCGCCCAAGGGTGCGAGCCCGTCGGGGACAAGCCACAGATCCTCACAGCATAGCAGAGCGGGTGAGTTGAGTTTCGTATTTGGGCGAAAGTATTGTTTGTGATCTGGAACAAAATTCTCACAAAGAAATTTAAGTAAGGATTTGTATTGGTGTACATATACTGGCTGCATGATGAAGGTGAGGTTGGGCTATCTGACTGAAATCTGGCCTCATTTGTTTTTTCCTCTGCATTCTGCTGTTGTTCTCAGGGTAAACCTCATTGCTTTGCATTTACAGCTCTGCTTCTCTTTTACAGTTGCGTAGAGAAAGAATAGCAGAAAGGATGAGGGCTTTGCAGGAACTTGTTCCGAGCTGCAACAAGGTCTGCGCTATTCTATATTTGCCAAAAGTTTACCGTCTTTCGTATTTTTTCTCAGACTTATTCAGATCATCAGAACCTGTATTTAAACTGTGTCTTCATTTGACCATGAAAGTATTCATCTTTTCTTCAACCTCATAGAAGATTCTGGCCTGAATTGGTTCGCAAGTAGATCAATTATTTGATATATCTGGATGTGGATTTTGATTTCCTTGGCGCAAGTGTGGTTTTGTTATCTTGTGTGTATACTACTGAATTATTGGAGAGACTTTTGTTTGATTGATAAAGAGGATTTGATTACGTATCATGAAAAATAACAGACATGCTTTTCTTTTCTTTTCCTTTTTTGTCAGTACATCTTTTGAGTTACTTGTTTTACTTTTTTCAATAGTGTCCTGTCAAGTATAGTATTAGGAACTCAAAGCCTTGTGTTTAGAGCGTCACTTTGCAGATATTCTGGCTATTAAAGCTTGGGATTGTAATTTGTGAAATTGTCCAGGTGTGATTATGGTGTGCTAAAGTTTATGAAAGATTTATTAGGAAGTGAGCATTGAGATTGGAATGCAACATTATTCTGTAACACTAGTGATGGCTTCCGGAGTTAACAGTTGAATTGTCAGTGGAAATTGTCGAAATGTGAGTCAGTTTATGCTAACATTGCTTTACCAGTTGCATCTTGTTAACTACTTGCGTGTATTGAACATCCAAGGTGTGAAAATTAAGATATTTGCCAATTCGATCCATCCTTTGATTATTGTTTATGCGTGATACAATATAACTCACTTTTCTTTGGCTACTCACTGTTTTACAGAAGCTGTAACTCAAGTAAATGTATTTCAGTAGACTTTACATGGAACTAGCATTGATGCATTAAACCTTTTTGCAGACGGATAGGGCTGCCATGCTTGACGAAATTATAGATTATGTGAAGTTCTTGAGGCTTCAAGTCAAGGTATCTTTACCGATGTTTTCTATATTTCATAACATATTCCTGAGGATCTATTAGTTGCTTATATGCATTTCCCTCCTTGTTTTTGCAATTGTCACGATTGTCTTTCCTTGAATCTTTTCATGGCCCACTCTTGCTATTCTTTGTTATCTTTGCTCGGATGGTGAAGTTTCACTGACTTATTGGTCTTCTACGAAGTTACTACCTTTTATTCTATTCAATTACAGGCCATGCAAAACTCGCTTGCATGATTATAAAAAAAAAAAAAAAAAACCATTATAATCATGCATCATTAGTAACATTTCTCATGGACATTTGGGCGGTTTTAGTTGAAAAATCTAGGTGAATGGGAAGGGAGTTGGTTGTTTGTGCATTGACTAGTGGTCTCACTTCAAGTATTCCTATTTCAATCACCTTCTTTCTTTTGCCCTCACCTTATTTTCATGATATTTTCCTATATTAATTTTCAGGATATTTTCCAGTATTAATTTTCCTAATTAGCAGGTTCTTAGCATGAGTAGGCTGGGTGGAGCTGGTGCGGTGGCCCAACTAGTTGCTGACATCCCGTTGTCATCAGTCGAGGTGACAGAAACAATGAATACCCTTTTAGTCTTTTACATTTCCAAACATGGTAAATCCAACCGGTACAAATATCTTTCCACAACCGGTAAAAAACCTTTTAGTCTGTTTTTAACTTTTATTTGACTGCTTACTCGGATACTCATGCTTGGTTCTTTGTGTGGAATTATCTTTCCACAACCGGTGGAAAATCAGTTGGTTATTACACACTTTCATATCCCCATGTAATCGCTCCTGCTGTTTCAATACACAGGGAGACAACAGTGAAGGTGAATGCAGTCAATCTGCCTGGGATAAGTGGTCAAACCATGACATAGAACAAGAAGTTGCCAAGCTCATGGAAGATGATGTTGGGGCTGCAATGCAATACCTCCAATCCAAAGCACTTTGCATCATGCCCATTTCACTTGCTTCCGTGATCTATCCTGCTCACTCACCCGATGGCTCCATGCTCGTCAAGCCCGAACCGAATGGCCCCTCATAGACGTCCAGCCGATTGCGCGTGCCTATGAAAGCTCCCAATGCTCACTCCTTTTTAATAACCCTACCATCCGTCTCGCCGCTTCATATTTATGTCTTCCCTTTTGCATTCTGTGGCAATGCTATCAATGTCAGATGCCACAATTTTACTTTGGTTCTCTCCTTTTTAGTTTTGTCAAACAAGGTGTGATATCATACCTCGGACCAAAAAAAAAAAATCGTTATTATTGTCTGGGAGGGATTTTCAAAGTTATCTCAACGTGTAACACTACCCCACCCATTTTGTTGTGGTATTGTGGGGACTTGATCTTTTGTTTGGTGGATGGTGGGACATTGTAAAAAGATGATAGGGTACAGGTAAATATAATAATAATAATGTATTAAAATGAATACTACTTTGAAATGGATTTGGCAAGTCTTTTTCTGGAATGGTATTTTGGTGGTTGTTTAATGTTTAGTGGTGAGTGGGATGATTATTTTGAAGAAACTTTTAGCTTTTGTCACATCCGCTCAATTATCAAATGATGATTTTTGTTTTTTGGAGGGAGAAAGGTTCATGTCCCACGAGGTTGAGGGAATATTATGTCAATTATACCCCGTTCTTCTTTGATTTTTGGTATGGTGTATTTTTTGGTATTCTTACTTTTTATGATTTTTGTTTAGCTTTTCGTTGCAACTTCTGGGGATTAATGTTTTGCTTGATGAGAGGAGTTACAAGTATAGAAATGTGGACTGGAGTTGAAAATAGTATTACATAAGACGCTATAGACAAAAATACCAGTTATTTAGTATTTTGTTTTCGTCTTTAGCAAAAAAAAAAAAATTGGGGTTTTTTGGTCATAATTTATTGCTCCTACTTTTTAGATTCCACTCTGAGATTGATTATTAATCGAAAAATATAACGTGAATCTGATTAAAATTTAGAAAAGACAAATAAAAATATCAAAAACTTTAGGGAGAATTGGGGGAAGCAATTAGGCTTCATATCAAAAGATGATTCCCAAGTGCTCTATCATAGATTTTGACTGACGTTTTGCACGAGGTTCAAGTTCCATGGGGCTCGAAGTGAGAAATTGCTACAAGGATCTTCAACATTACGATTGGAGTTGACATCAATAAAACTTTAGCTAGGAGTATCGGATTGGCGATACTCTTAGAGCAAGCCCAGCAGATGACTCAAATCCCTCCCTATCCCTATTTTAGGGAGTCAAACCCCAAAACTAAGCTCCAACAGACTACCTAAACCCCTCCCTAAAATACTCTGATGAACAGTAGCTCCCTA
>JAXBDA010007401.1:0-17667 GCA_036023075.1 Gaultheria prostrata
AGAGGGCAGCAGATGAAAGACAAGAAAGAAAGAGAGTAAATAGGAGGGAAAACCCATTTTTAATTCCCAATTTAGCACCACAACAACAAACGCCATAGTTTTAACAGGAACGAAATTCCCTCATCCTATTTTTTGGTGGCGAAATTCTGTAAGTAGAAACGAAGGTTTTGTGAAAATCAAGAAACCCACCATAACTTGTTTTGATTTTATGGTTGACACGGCAGTTGACTTGGAAACGCTGTTACAGGAGGAGGACTTGCGGAAGTCGTCGGGAAAAAGAGGCCTAATTTCTTCTTCTACAATGGAATTGTCGGAAAGGGAAAAAGAGTCATTGAGAGGGGTTTCCTACTTGCCTTCCTCATTGGCCCACCACCACCACTATAACGACATTGACCCCTTGACTCCTCTCTCTCTCTCTCTCCCCCTCTCAATTAATCAATCAATCAATCGATTTGTGGAAAACCAGCACTATAGGGGAAGTGTACTCTGCGGGCAAAAGAAAAAAATCCGGAGAGACAGCCAAAGGTGATATCGGATGGGAAACGTGTTCATACGTTCTAGTTCCTGGAACCCAGAATGCTGGAAAGAGAATTGATTCTGAACATCGTGGCCCCTTGTGGCAGCCTTTTTTTTTTTTCCTCTCACCCTTATTTTAGAAAATGCTACCTAGTGCATGCCTTGTGCGAGATGAGTCCGCGAAGCCCACTTTGAATACCCCACACAAATGATCCGTGCCGTTCATTAATTTTTAAAATAATTTTTTTAGTTACTCCTAAAAAACCAGCTCATTCAAAAAATTATAAGTGGTTGATCCGTTTTCTAATTATTCATTCACAATTCAGGATCATGAATTTTGTCAGAAGTTTGAAAGAAAGTTAGGCAACTGGATCAAGTACTTAAAATTATACGATTGACCTGATTTTTCGTTGGATGACTCAAAAAATAATTTTAAAACTAAAGGACGGCTTGGATTATTTGTGTGGATTTTAAAAATGGACCCTATGGACCCATTTCGCACAAAGTATACACTAAGATAGAAGAATTTCCTAAAATAAAACTGAGAGAGAAAGAAAGGTTGCCACAAGGGGCCCACGGGAAAAAAGTGAGAACCAATTTTCAGAAATCAATCCGAACAAAGTGAAAATATACTAGTAAAACTGCACGTGCCTTGCAAGTGAAATTCTTCAACTTCAGTGAAATTTTTTGTTTCGTAAAAATTTGACTAGTCCTTACTTCATAAATGGTAAGTTTAAAACTTTACTATCTTATTTTGGACGGCAACTTAGATACTTAAAAATTTGACTAGTCCTTACTTCATAAATAGTTCAACCTGCACCCAATTAACCCATGAAACCCCCACGTTAGAAACCTTTTGGCGTGCGTCGCACTATTACGGCCCCCAACAACCAAAAAAAGATATGACAAACCTGCAACGGCCAAAACTATTCATGAATATCATTAATCATAACATGATAAAATAAATAAATTCAAACAGTCACAAGGTTCAAATAATTCACCATAAGTGTTTCAATACGTGCAACCCTTTCCCATCATCATACATAGCTTATCCATACGTGGTACTGGTGATGCTTAAAGATGAAAAAGAAAATGAGTCAAGAACATCTAGGAGTATTTAGTAACAAGGGTCACCATGGAAGCTAACATAGTTGATGTTCATATATATATTTTTTCCCAAGTTGATGTTCATATATAGACCTCAACATTTTGCACAAATGCTAAATATGATAATCTTTTTCCTCTAAACCAGTACAAGATGTAAAGAAGATTTGAAAAACCAACAGAAAGTAACAGAACAATAAAAGAATAAATACACATCTCCGCATGAACTTTTTTTTTATCCGATCTGCTCATTATCATTCATCCTCAAATCACTTGTTCCACAATTCACTTGTGCGCATATAATTGAAAAGGACGATCATTTACCACCAAGGATCCACTTGTCTGAAAGTGAAGGCTATAGAGTATATGCCAACATGCTAAGAACTCAAAAATTATCCATTACACTGGAGCTAAGAAGGGATAGAGCAGTGAGTGTGAGTGGGTTGAGCATCTCCCTCAAAAATAGTATAATCTCAATATTGTTCTTGTGAAGTCCAAATATTGCTGCTAGAACGGCTTTTCTTTGGGTATGGTCCCAGGTCACTGCCGCAAAGTCATACAATGACTGAAAAAGGAAGCATCAAAGTATACCTTGTAAGAGCCAACCACAAGGGCATTCATCCTAGAGCTATAATAAACCATTGACGAAGATACACAACACGCACACCACTGACAATTATAGATCCCTGGTCGAAGCTCTAGAATAAAAAATGTTCTATTCCCTTTTTTCACTGTAGAAAATGGTGATTTTGGTCGCCTAACTGAATGGTTGTGGAAAATTTGGTTTCACTAACTAAAAAAGTCGATGAGTAGACCTGTTCCAATTTTAAGGAGCGTTATTCATATCTAAATGTATGTTTCCATTAGCAATTTGACGAAACTGACCATGTGTATTGACACTGTGACACCTCATCTAGACACATGTCGACCTTAATTTGCGTTTGTAAAGTATTGCCCTCTGCTTGATGCTGTAACAAAATTCACACGCTAAGTGTTCAAGCTAGTAAACCACTCCTAGGAAACACATCACATAATTGTTTTTTTTTTTACCTCATTTAAGTATCCATATTTTCTTGCACTGCTCTTATTCTAACTGGATTTGGAAGACTTTGCTGTCTGAGTGTGGGGAGAATTGAGGTCCACATTCTCAGGATCATGAAAACTCCGACCCTATACAATGAATAAATTGTCAATTTCAAAATGTAGATTGGGTTGCGCCTCTCTTATGTCTACACTGAGCAAATAGACTGGGTTTAGGCCATGGATCTATGGACGGAGTTATTGGTCTAACAAGCATGGCAAGAAAGACAGAACATTTTTTGCTGCCTTCCTTTCTGTCCATTAAAAGCCCCACAAAATCCGTGATCGAAGCAAATCAAATTTGTTGACTTCCTTTTGCTCTTCTCAAATTCTCTATACCTTACATTAAAAAGATATTGCCAGAATATGATCACCATGATAATCTCATTAAAGGCGGGGCTATAAGAGAAGAAATTTCCCAACAATAGGAAAACAAAAGCATTGAGAAATTTGGCTACCCTATTTAACTTACAAATCCATGAATATCCAACAGTTTCCATTGAAGAGGAGGGGAACCAGGGAGACTCTACTGACAGATAGGATCCATGAGCCCATCATTCTTTACGAGAACGGTAAATGCAAAAATAAAAATCCTTAAATAAACCAGGTTTCAAGCCTTAACAAAATGACTTGTCAATCAACAGAACTTCACAATGCTCAGTTTCCCTTCAAATGGACTTACAGCTTCAGCATCTAGTAGGGTAGAACATAAAAACACTGTAGCTTTTTACCTTAGGGAGTCCCTAAGGTAGTAGAATGGTCTCCTCAGTGGAATGATAACACATTTCTAGGACAAAGGCATGTAATTCCATTTAGTGGTCCACTTAATCTCCATCTTCTACTTAAGGAAGTGCTATTTGAAAATTAAGGATAACAACTGAAACCAAGGTATGCATGGTTGACAGAGGAACAAATTAAGTGTCAAAAAATCTAAAACGCATCGTCAAGATTTACTATTTAGAACACCTTCAACTAATTTGCTCAACCGTTGGCAGACCCCAAAATAAGGAGAGAAAAAATGAACAATCTGCAGATATAACAAAGAAGAAAGAAAGATGTAAAAGTGGTTTGCATCTTTGATGCCTGAGGATAGTGTTAGAAAAATATCATCTAAAGAGGAAAGGGGCAGTTGTATTTAAAAAAAAACAAAAAAAAAACAAAAACTTGAAAATAGTGAACTTTGACGCGTGCAAAGATACACAAATACCACTATAACCTCATTTACAAAATAAAAAGAACACATTACTGCACAACAAATGCCCAAGATGGCTTGCGCTAGAAAGAACCAAAGCCCAACGGAACCAAGGCATGGCAGTAACATGATAATAAAAGAAGAAAAAAAATGGAAGCGAAAGAAAGGTAGTTCATAGTGTATGTTCTATACGCAAACAGGAAAAAAGCCCATAGAGCATTATAACTGCTGGGAAAACTTCACCAAAAGTGACAGACTGACTTGTCTTTGTACATCGAACAAAGAATGCCATTTCCTGTGTCTATGACAGTTTTGGGAAGTTGAGTAGGAAATGGTTTGAACTTTGAAGAGCCACGTAAGGTTTCGAAACGGCATCACAAAAGTGTTTTGAGAAGGTTAGATAGTGCAAACAAATAACAGGAGAACTTTAGCAATAAAATGTACACAAAGACTTACGTTTTCTATCAGAAGTATAGGTAGGTAAGTAGATAGATAGATATGCTGGCTCAAATTTTTGAAGTACAAATTACCCTCCATGCCCTTAGAATTTTCTCTTCAAATTTGATTGTGAATTTCTCTACCTTCAAACGCATTTTAGTCCTGACAACCAATTTTGATGGGATGAAGCTGTACAATACCTGCAGGAGGTAAAGGACTGACATCAAATATGACAAAAGCTAAACATCTGGATTCTAAAAGGTTAAATATATTCTGTACACGATTGATGAGTTCCCCAAAAGGCATGAAAACCAAAAATAAAAGAGAGGAGGATTAGATGGGTGCACTGTGTTCTTGAATGGAAATTAAATTTAGGTAGATAATTGGTGTGCACGGAAAAGCATGCTCTTTAATAAGCATATGTTCAAAAGTGAATAGCTAAATATTTTTCCATTATCAGGGTATAAATTAATAATAGGTGGCCTAATTCATGTAATTGTGAGGATAAATAACGGTAAAGGTTGAGAGCAAGCATTCTACTCTGATATCTCAGAGTCAGACAGAGTTTTTCAGGAAATGTCGAAGACCCTTATAAAACTAAAATCCTTTCTAACCAGTCAAATAAAGGGGTGAGAGACTTCAGTTTCATTTCTTTTATTATCTTTTCCAGGTTCCACTGAGATATATAAATTAGGCACTTTTGAATACATGTCTTGATGTTTGTCACCACAAATATAATTCCACCACGCAAAAATTAGTTTGTTATGAGGAGTTGTCATCAACACATGCTCATATCCAATTTAAACCATGCTCAAAATTCAACCACTTATGACTCATGGCGATTAAAAGATGTGATCAACAAGCAGAGGAACGTTAGAAGATTTGCCCAAGTACTTTTTTAGAGAAGAGCCTTAATGTTCCTCCAAAATCATAAATGTATGGGCAGGTGAGCCCAACAAGCCCCCGGGCTTGGGCAACCCCCCACCACGGGGCAACCGAAAAAAGAAAAATTTACTGTCAGATTTGTAATAAATATGTAAGTTAGCGCAAGCAACAAATAAGGGAATTTGGCCCAATGGAAAGTTTGTGACTCTCCACACAACCGTGCTGGGTTCGAGTCTCTGTGCTGCGCTCTGGGGTTTTCGTTTTGCTTCTTTCTTTAAATATTTTGTATCATCGCCCTCCATCTTTGTCCCTCCATAGAACATCTCCTTTTTTATTTATTTGCTTAAGCCTCCTATTGTTACTTCTTTTTGCTTTATTTTTTCATGCGATTTGTACTATTAAAAGTTAAAGGGTTTATTTCGCAAATTAAATTTTGTTGCAACAATTTTTTTATGTTTTGCTCAAATTATTTTACTTTCATATTCCTTTTGATTACAATAACTGATATAGACGTTAAAATGTCTATATTGATGAGTATTACTCGCTTAGTTTTAACCTTCGTAGACTTTTTTGCTAAAAGGATTTGTACTTAATTCTTTAATTTTTCAAGAGTTGGTTTCATTATGTTTCTAGCTCAAATTTTCTTCAGATGTGTTCCTCACAATTGTGTGATTATAAGGTCTTATTGGGAAGATAGTGTTTTCGAAATGCTATGTGGTTGCTTATCGAATTTAGTTACCGGTTACACATGCTTCGGTGGGAGGAATTTTTCTTAGTTGAAGTATATAAAAACTTACCTTCGTACTACCATATCACAGAAGAGATCATAAGTGGATTCACTATGATCTCAATTGAAAACGAGTAAATGGATAACTTAAAGTATGATGACTTAATTGAAGAATTTGTT
The DNA here is from genome assembly GCA_036023075.1 of Gaultheria prostrata. Taxonomy (NCBI): domain Eukaryota; kingdom Viridiplantae; phylum Streptophyta; class Magnoliopsida; order Ericales; family Ericaceae; genus Gaultheria; species Gaultheria prostrata. Next base: position 6,123 of record JAXBDA010007401.1, read on the forward strand.
TCTAGAAATGCAAGGAGATTTCTTTGAATTTGGATTATGGTAATCATAAAGCAATATAACCCGGTTTAAAGAATTTGTAACGTTGGTTTTTTTTTATTTTACCTCGTATGTCTTTCGATATTTTATGACTTAATAGTATGTGGGCAACCACATTTGGGATCGGGTTTGGGCAACCCAAACAATTGGGCCGGGCCGGTGTATGGGAAGGGGTAGTTTTCCACTCTTAATCATGAGTCAATGAGTGTCTGGGAATGAATCAACAAGGTTTTTATTGCAAATTGCAACACTTGGAAGGGGACGATGAGGAGTATTTTCATGTCTATGACAAAACAATAAGGTGTTAGTCCATTGGTTCCAATTGAGGAAACATGAAAACATAACAATGGCGTGTTGGATTCATTGATGCTAATAGAGGAAAATCATCAAACAGGTTAAGTGCGTGTTTGTAGTGGTCACTTATGTCTTTGTATAAAACTTAGCATTATCAAATAGCCATGTCTGTCATGGTAAGTGTGCAATATATTTAGGAATTGGAGCATGCTTACCGTGTATAATGGTGAACGCTGGGGCAGGACGAGATTCTGGGCGGCAAGCATTGGCGAACGACGGTAGAATCTGCGGCGGGAAGAGATTTTGGGTCATAGCCAATGGTTCAGAGGTCGTCAGTAGGAGTGGGTGAGGACAAGCCGCTGATTTGATGGCCGTTGGGAGGCATATGCACCTCTTCGATATGGAGGCATATGTTCGACGGATGAGATGTGAAGTCTCTTTGCAAAAATCAACTAACGAGTCGTTATGTAAAGTCTTTCCATTGACAAAACAAAATTAAAATCTTTATTGAGTGGTAGCTATTCTAAGAGCGATCTTGAGTGTTTACGTATACTTTTACTTAAATGTGAGAAAAAAATTTATTGATATGAAATACTTCAACGAGTAAATTCAGATCTAATCACAATTTGATGAAACCTTCATCAATAGCAGCACGGTTGTAAGTTTGGGAGGAAAAAAAATAGCCCTTTAAAATTTGAGTAAAAGTTAAAGTCTCCCTCGATTGAGTGACAACTCAATTTGGTATGGGTTTGAGTCAGCGTGAGAGGAGTTGATTCCGGAGAGTTTCACTTAAATTTTGATAGAATGCATAAATGAAATTTTAGTTAAAAAACAATGTGATTCTGTTGTCAAACCATACTGGAATGGGACATGCTTGGAATTTTAGTGTATCTTCTTTTCTTTTCCTTTTTTTCTTTTTTTAGCAAATTGCAATTGAACTCGGATTGCGAATTGTGCATTGGATCAAAATTTACTTTCGATGGCGGTGTTCACACGATCTTCCTTTTTCACTGTTAATAGTATTCGATGATTGGGCCAGTTAGTGGGAGGTCCACTATAGACATTTTCTAATGCCTTGGATCCACACTATAATTTTGTAAGGCATCCAGTCCAAGCGCGTGCCCAAAAGTCAAAAACACCCCTCCTAAGCTGGGCCCAAAAGTCAGAAGCACCCCTAGCTGGGCGCCAAACACAATGCACTTTACAAGTTGCAAGCTGTCTACCAACTTAAAACAAAAATACTAGGCACTGTCTACTTCATACCTACACGTGTCGCCTTTATTGCTGTAGCGTAGTAGTACTACTTTTTTTTTCTTCCCCAAAGTGTACTACTGTAGCATGCTTCAAGTGAAGTACTATAGTATTCATACTATATTTTCAAACAATACACTTTATTTTTTTTCATCAATATAATGAGCAGATTATTTTTGGTTGGTTTGGCTAAATAATTGAGTAGATTTATTCTTTGGTTCTCATTCAAAAAAATTTACGATTATTAATTTTGTGATAATATTTTTTAATTACTGATTTGTCTCAATGAGAAGAATCTAAAAGTAAAAATTATGATCAAAGTTTTTAAAAATTTCATTAAAAACAATTATTTTTGTCCTTATTAAGAAATTTTGGTCCGGTTCACAATTTTTTACATACTACGTTCGTCCAAACTAACCAATTATCCATAAAAGAAATAATTAATAGGGAAAAAACTAATTCTCCTCAATTAAGCCATTGGAATCAAGCTCTCTTCCAGATAAAATTTCAAACTCTCAGTATTAATTATTTAATTAAGCTGTCAACATATCAACTTATCTGTTCATCTAATTTATCAACTTATCTGTTCATTAGTTAATTAAGATATCAACATATTTGTCCATCTAATTTATCAACATATCAACTTATCTGTTCGTGTTCATCTAAATTTTCAATATATCAACTTATCTGTTCGTGTTAATCTAATTTATCAACATATCAACTTATTTGTTCATCTTAATTTTTAACATATCAATTTATCTGTTCATTATCATGGCCTAAATTGATCCTAATTTTTAACATATAAATTTATCTCTTCATATCTATGACTTGAATTTGGACTTAATTTTGAACATATGAACTTATCTGTTCCTATTTATTCTTCATTTTCAACATATCAACTTATCTGTTGAACAAATCAATTTTTAATTCTCTCGTGGAACTTCAAATCAACTTCAAGCTTGTGAATAGCATATCAAGAAGATGACTTAATTCACGATTCAGAGTAGATAGATTGACCAGTGCTAAAAAAGAAACCAGATTTGAAACAAATGAGTTCTAGAAACAGAGGAGTCTACTCTCAGTTCACCGATCATCTTCTTCTCTCTGTTTCTCTAATTTTTTTCAGAGTCGGTACATATCGCCAAAAACAACCGAGAAGCCAGGAATCTTGTAGTTTGGTGGTGAATTTCTTCGCGATGCAGAGGACGATGGGGTTGCAGCTTCTGATGCCGATGGCGGCATTACCCTTTTTGGGTGGCTTGTAGGGTGTTCAACTTGGAAGAGGTGGCCGTCCGGTGACAAACCGTGATGTCTTTTATGTGTAGAGATAGAAAGAAGGCCGATAATGTTGCATCGGAGAAGAAAGAGACCACCGGAAAGGCTCCAATGGCTACCCAGATGGAGGCAGAGAAGCGAAGCGGTGCTTTGCAATTAAGAGAGGGAGAGGAAATATGTAGTACTAGCAGACTTGAGGGCATTTTTGACTGATAAAAAAGGCTAGTGGACCTAAGACTTTACAAATTGTCAAGGAGTGGATATGAGAACTTTTGAAAAAGACGAGTGGACTTGTCATGGTAGAAACATGTATAATGGATCTTACACCAATTCTTTAGGATTTATATGGTATTTAACCTACAAAATAAACGAGTACTGGAGCAATTTGTCCTCATTGATCAGGGACATCCATAGTTGTGATCTTGGCTTATTTGTTAACTTTTTTTAAGGGACCTGGGATGAGATTTAAGCCCTAAGGGAATATTTATCCGCAATTGGGTCTTTTTCGTTTTGTTGATAATTTGGTGTTTAATTGTGTCCTAGAATTGGTAAGATTCATTCAATGCTATATGTTTCTAAATGGTCCAATATTGTTGGTAAATAGATTTTGGATGGATTTAAGCATCTCTTGTTTTGGGTTGTTTGTTTGATGATGGAATGACAAACAAAATTGATAGAACGATCGTCTCTGACTTAAGTCAAGTTTGTCACTTGTGCAAAGAACTAGGGGTGAGCATGGACCGGATTGGTTCGGTTTTGTAGTAAACCAAGAACCAAACCACTACCTACGGATTATGAATTTGGAGAACCAAAACCAACCCATAAAAGGTATAGAACCAAACCAATCCAAACCATTAAGATACGGATCGGTTTCGGTTTCGATTTCGAACCATGCTTTGCTTAAAATTGAGATATTATTTTGTAAACTATTTAAAGTACTTAAAATTTTGAAAATTAATAAACCAAAACTTATATTAAATCCGATTCCATTAAAATATCATTAAAATTAATCATGGTAATGAAGGAAATTAAGGAATAGGAATAGGCAATGACCAAATCATGTATAGAAATTTAGAAAAATAGAAATTTGTTGTGGAATCAAAATTGGAATGGAGAATTTCATTAGTAAATTTTATTGGCTATGACTAAACCACTATTGGTGTATTGGAATTAAGGGAATAAGTTATGAATCTTAGGCAAAATAAAATATTGCACAGAGAAGGAATAATGAATAAATTAAATTAGGAAGTTTGTTAACTATGGCTTATATATATAAATACATTTATATATAATATACACAGTTCGGATTAGATTGGGACCAGAACCATGAACGCAAATCCACAAACCAAACCATTGAATACGGATTCTAATTTTTTTAAACCAAGACCAAACCATGTTACTAAAACCGAACCAAACCAATCGGATCGGTTTGGACTGGATTCACGGTTTGACGGGTTTTTTACATGAGTAATTTAGTGGATAATTTTCATTGTTATTATGTGATCTTAGGTCAAATTTGTGGCTGGGTTCCTACTCCTCCCTCTGCTTTGCTTCTATACGATTTCCCTCCCACCCAACATAATGTGTGAGCGATAGCGCATGTGTGAAAGCAACTTAAAAGAATATCCCAAAGCACTAAAATTTACAGGAGGAAGAATTGAGAGCACGATCATTGAGCGAGGTTGGATGCAAGTGAAAGACCCTACATAAAAATTATGTGACTAAGCTCTTACCCCAACCTGAACCCCACCCTAACAAAGTAAAGTTGATTAGTTTTTGTGCAAAATTTAAGTTGAACTACTTTCTTATGTAAAACCACTAGTATAACAATAAGAGAGAGGGCTATGCATATTTTTTAGTTTTTTAGCCGTGTAACATATTTTTTATGCGCATATTTTAATTTTGTTTGTACTCACGTCTTGCTTAGAACACTTGAAATTGTGTACCAAAGTTTTTGAGCTATGCTTTTAGGCACGGGCTGGCATGCACTATCAATTAATCAATTATTATACTTTAGCTATTGGATTTCTCATAGTTGGAATCGTTTGAGATGGGGTTGATATATTGCATGTGAATTCAATATTGATTTAGGTGTGCTGATTATTCGAGTGCGCGCCAATTATTCGAACTGTGTCTTTAGACACGGGCATAAGCTATAATAGTAAATTATTGACTTCCTAACAAAATAGAATTTACTCGTGAAAAGAATACTGTACTAGGGAAAAAAATATTAACATACCAGATCAAGATAAGTAATTATGCACACGTGTAAAATCTACATATAAGGGAGCTCAGTGTTTGAAATCCTTATATTTTAGACCCTTGGATTTAATTTGCCTTAAGCGAATGGTAGGGATTATTTTTCGTTTTCCCCTCAATGGCTGGGATTAAAATGTAAAAACATGGAAGGCTAGGATCGGTTCGGATTTGAGGAACCCGGATTTTGGATACCCGTAGTGACTTCAATTGTGGGCCCTCTATAATCTGTATTTGGGATCGGAACCGTACAATTTGTTGGGTACGTTGAGTAGATCATCCATGTAAAAAATCAAATTAATTGGATATTGGTAGCCATATGTTTGGGTACCATTTAAATGGATGGCCAATATCATTTGCAGAATACACTTTAAGACAAATTTGTCTCAATTGTGTGTCTACCCATCTCCGATAATCATAATTTTTTGTACCCATGATGTGCCCAACATTCATGAAAAAATGAATGATTCCAATCTCAAATAAATATTTAAGAGGGCCAACAATTGAGGTCACTACGGGGATGTAGTAACTTAGTTCACTACTGGAATCCATGTCAGGCCTCCTAAGCTTTGCCGCCAGTGCTCCTTGCAATTGGGACCACGACTACTCAACTGCCGCAAACCGTTCCCTGAAACTACTCTCTCTCTCTCTCCGACACACACACACAAATCTGGTGACTATTCCTCCCTCAATTTTGATTTGCTTCGGATCCTTTCTCTCTCTCCCCCTTCCACTCTTCTACTTCGCCATCTCAGAAAGTAATCTGAACGTGCTCCCAAAATCTTGCAACCATGGTCTCACACGACCACCAAATCTGGTAATGTATATCTTGCAAATTCCTATTCTTCAACGATTTGATTTCACTGTCGCTGAATTTTGGATTTCTTATGATTCAATGGAATGCTTTTTGGTTAATTAAAATTATGCATTCTATGTGTTCGACGAAAAGTAAAAGACACACAGTCATTGTATTTGTGCAGTCTACATCTAACTCTCATCCTTCTCTTCTCTCATTATGATCAGTTCCATAGCCAAATCTCTGGTGTGGAAAAATTGGAGGCACAAATTCTATCCTATCTTTTGCCCCAAATAGACCAGGTACCTTTCTTCCCTGAATGCCTAACTTTTTCATTATCTTTTTCCGCTTCTTAGCCTACGCAACTTCCAAATAATTGGTAGGACATTTTTATATTTTCCCGTGTTATTTCGTTGTGTGCATTTGTGAGGTGAAGCTGATGATTACTATTACATAGCATTTGGAACTCAATCCCCCTGATGTGCTTCGTCACCGTTTTTTAAAATTGCAATCCAACCATTGAACAAAAATTGAAGGCGAGTACAAAAGGTTCAACAAAGACAACTGTCTAACACAATTGAGAAAGTGAAGAAAAAGCAACCGGTGCCATGGGAAGAGAAAATGATTGGGTAAGACAGTGGACTCTTTTTGTTTGTTCAGTCCATTTTGTGTGTCGATGTGCAATTTCTATCATTAAAGAAATTAAAGAGCTATAGCCTGAAAAATCTTGAAAAAGAAATTCCCTCGGTATTACACTTTGCCTTTCTTTATGCTCCCTGAGTTTGTGGAACCGATATTGCATTTTGTAATTGGCTGCGAAGGCAAGGCAGGGTAAGCCTAACTGTCCTCTCTCTCCCTCCCTCTATCTTTTGTGTTGCTCATGTCTTTTTTAGGGGAAACGATGGGCCGGTACAAGAAAACAAACACATTTACCGACAGCTCCTACAAATAGTGTAAAAGCACCGCCCAGTTCTATCACTCCATATTCAACATACTGTTTGAGTGTTTTCCGTCTCTCTCTCTACCCACCCCACATGTGTTCTCTCTCTCTCTCTACCCACCCCACATGAGCACAATCTCTCTCTCCTCAACTCCACAAACCGTATGAAAAGTATGTAAATCTTAGGGTACCCTATGAAGGTGCCTAAACTTAAACCCTAGGGTACCCTGTGAAAGTGTCTAAACCACTAAAATCCTATAATATGAAAGTGCACCCCAAACCAAAACTCTAGGGCACCCTATGAAAGTGCCTAAATCCTAGGGTACCTATGAAAGTGCCTAAACATAAGCCCTAGGATACCCTATGAAAGTGCCTAAATTAGTTCACAAGGGGAAGATGAATCCTAATGATTTATCATATAGTATTCGATGAATTAGTGTTTGCACTTTGTTTCTCTATTTTCTATTTGTAGAGTTTTCATTCCAGTTGTTGTCAATTAGAAAACATCATACAACTGTTGGTTCATTAATAATGGTTGAAAGAAAGGTGTTCTTTTAGTAAGCTATAACTTTGGGGCATAGAATATTCAAGAGGTGTTCTTTTTCTTAGTTGGTTTCGGGACAGGTGAGCTTTTGGCGCTACAAATGGTGTAACTGGAGGTTACAAAACTCTTGACTATGGAGCATTAAACACAGAATTACTATGCGAATAGTTGGAATCGCCGAACAGGGGTTGACATATAGCATGTGTACCCATATTGGTTTACATACGTGTGCTAATGTCGCAATGAAGGTTGCTGCGTGCATGAGGATCAAAAGCAGTGGTTTCCAATTTTTGAGCAGGAAGGTTGCGAGGCTACTATTGCTATGGGGAGATAATAATAGAGGATTTGATTGTGGTAAGTATTGTATAGGCATTTAAATGGTTGGCTGTGAGTTTTAACGGGTGTGAATTTGAGAAGGAATTTTAATCATGATTAATGTAGTTTTTTTTTAAATTGTATTTGATCTTAACGTGTTATTTTGGATTAGAGGTGGGAGAAAGGTTCAGTGTGACTGGTACCAAGTTTGGTTTTGGAATGGGTAGTGTTTATGTTTTAAGGTCATGCAATCACCTCACTTTTCAATGAAGATGACTTTGTTTATTTTATTTTGTTCTGTTCGTGTGTGACTCACCATTAATGGGGGTGGTCAACAAAAACCACCAGTTTGTTTTGATTGCAACCAAAATTCATGGGCATGTTACTTTTAAGCATGGGCAATTTTCTCATATCTTGCCGAGGACACTAGCTCGAAGCGGTATTAATTATTGAACTTTTCAGTTCATGCCTAAAGTCACGGGCAAGCGGCTATACTTTCTATTTGTGCAAAAAATTTGGCCCAAAATATATTTTGATTTCATTTTGCGCTCACACTTGCTCACAATACTTCAAACAAAATTGAATACCGATGTTTGAGCCGTGCCTTCAGGCACGGGTATGCGCTAGTCATTGAATAGTTTGGGTCATTTGTATAGGACCCGAAGTGACCCTACACGATGATGTGAAGTCTAATACTTCACTTGACTTGCCCACGGTGCAGCTTTTCCTCTTCATTACAGGCTCCCCCGGCCCCCGCTTCCAAGAAGATGAAATTGTGAGCAAATTATAGGACTAAAAAATTTGTCGATTTAGAATTTACGAACCCGAGGTTGAATTTCACATGACAGGCCTCATAATTTCTTGTCTAAACATTACAAACTCACCAAGTTTCTACTGATATGAGGAATTGATAGTTTAAAATTATCTTTCAAGGCTTATCATTTCCTGAAAACGGCGATATTCATTTTGGAAATTCTCGAGGAATGAGAGATAAAAACGAAAACCCTCGATTTTGTTCTCTCTTTTTTTTTGTGTGGCTAGAGTAGTCTTTTAGTTACAGATCATTTTTTTTTGTTGTTGAAAAGAATCTATATTGATGAGTTCTACATCAATTTGTATTTTCTTATTGATGGCGGACTTAAAAAGCCACCTACACACTATACGCCCAATAATTCCATGATTTTTTCTTATTCTTACGACACGATAATAAAATCTGGATTTTCTGAGAGGCCACAATTACCGCGAGCAAACACATTAATTATCAAAGAGGAGGAAGCCATTTTTTAATCATTTCAACGATCAACTTCTCCCATATCATCAGAATATCAACCGATTTCCCAAATAAACGCGTCAGAAGTTCCATAATTGCAATACAATTTCTTTGTCAACAAGCACATAAGAGATACAAACTTACCTAATTTCCACTAGAACATTTTATGCTCATTGGAAGTGGACATTTGCCTTATCCCGTTGAATCATGCATGCATTGTCGCAATGTCATGACATGTGTAGTGGACGAATCCAACGATGGTCTCGAGGGAGAAGACAAGAAAGGTTTTGGTGGGATTAGCAAAGACTCTGGGCTCCCTTCTAACATCTCCACCACCCGACTCATTGATGGTCGGTGTGAATGATCAGTTTGTATGCACCACAGGCCAACTATTATCATCTTCCTTACAGTTCCATTTGCCTCGTCATCCACAACTCCATGCAATCCGAGTTCTTCATCTACCTCGAGACGCTTGTATACCCAATGGGGAAAGTATATTTCACTCGAACGATCAACCTCGACACTTGTATTCTTTCTTGCTCCAACCATTTCTAGAACCATCATTCCGTAGCTATACACATCAGACTTGTGTGAAACCCCTCCAAAATTTCTGCTAAATACTTCTGGGGCAATATAGCCTACTGTTCCTCTAGCACCCAGCAATGATACGATACTCTCTTTTTGTGGACACAATTTAGCAAGGCCAAAATCTGATATCTTTGGGCAAAAGCCCTCGTTTAGAAGTATATTATGAGGCTTTATGTCAAAATGCAAAATTCGTGTGTTGCAACCACGGTGTAAGTACTCCAACCCTCGGGCAATACCAACCGCAATTTGGTACAACGCTTCCCAACCCAACTGACGATATGTCAAGGAACCACCATGATGTATGAATTTGTCAAGAGATCCATTAGGCATGAACTCATATACAAGAGCTCTATGGGCACCCTCAAAACAAAACCCAAGAAGAGTCACAATATTTACATGCGAAGTTCTACTAATGGTTGCAACCTCGTTAATGAACTCATCTCCATTGCCTTTCAACCCTTTCAGAACCTTTACGGCCACAAGGGAGCCGTTTTCTAACTTTCCTTTGAAAACACAACCAAAGCCTCCCTGACCTAGTTTGGTTTTGAAGGAATTGGTAATTTTTTTAATGTCGGAATAAGTGTATCTTTTTGGAGAAAGTGACCCACAATTCCGCAGAAATGCCTCAATATTTCGGTAGTTCTCTGTCTTAGTGTCCCAAAAGAATATGGAGTCACTTTGTGCAAGTTTTTTGATGATAATGCAGAGCAACAGAATTGCCATAATCCCAACACTAGGAACAACTGAAGCAAAATTTCAAACAAATGTAAGTAAGGATAATAGTTCTAGATATCTTTCTATTATGTGGAAACCTAGAGAATATAATGGAAAGAAATAAATGAACCATTGGGGTGTATTCAGGTTTTGGGTCCCTCAATTCATGGAAGCAAGAAAATGTAGTGGTGAGAAAGGATTGAATATTTCATAGGGGAAAACCACTATATTAGAGAATAACTTATTTACGGACTGTGTGCAAATGGGGTGTTTGCACACGGAGGATCTCGGTCGTCCATTCTGAGATCCAACAGCCCTGAGCCTGTGCTCTTTTTTTTTTTTCCATCTAAAATGCATTTAAAGAGGAGAGAAGGAGGAGAGGGAGAGCACACTGCTCCAAGCCATGGACGGTGGAGATCCACGGTCCGTAAATAACTTATTCTCATCTAATTAAGGTAGCATATTGAAAACATCAGAACCGCAGATGATTTTCTTTTTTCAATAAGATAAATGAATGTAATTTACGCATGCTAACAGCTACTGATCAAAGGTTTATTACCTATTACTAGAATCAATCGCAAGTGACTTTGCCCTGCAACCATTGTCAAGGAGAAAAGCATCAGTCAATCAAGTTTTTCTACACGTTTCTCACATACACAGAGACTATCCAGAGTTAGCATTTTCGTTAATGAAAGCCCAGATCGATAACCAAATCATATGAAGCATCTAGCTATAAATTGAGTGATTTTTTATGGTACTTGTACAGAAATGCCAGTACCTCCTTCATTTAAGCATTCGAACTCTCAGACATCATGCCTCCCTGACCTAGTGTAGTTCTGAAGGAGTTGGCAATTTTCTTAACGTAAGAAAAGTGTATCTTTTTGGAGAAAGAGACCCACAATTCCTCATAAATGCCTCAATGTTTCGGTAGTTCTCTGTTTTAGTTTCCCCAAAAAACATGGATTCAATTTGTGCGAGTTTTTTGATGATGCAGAACAACAAAATTACCATAATTCCAACAGTAAATTACCATAATTCCAACAGTAAAACAGCTGAAGTACAATTCTGAAGAAATGGTAAGATATGGAAAATAGTTCTAGGATATCTTCCTAATACGTGGAAACCTAAAGAAGTATAGTGGAAAGGGGAAAAGGAAATCTCCAAATCATTTGAATGAAAAAGTTAAGCTAATGAAGCACATGAAGGATGCATGTTCCGAGAATCTATGCCAATCTACATCACTTGCTAACACAAGTTTAGAAAGAA
>JAXBDA010007402.1:0-17667 GCA_036023075.1 Gaultheria prostrata
TATTTTATTTTTTTTATTTTTGTTTTTTGTTTTTTTTTTTTGTACAACCAAAATCCTACTACATTTTGTCTCTCCAACCCACTCTCACTTTTAGTCAAAATAGGTACCAAGTAGTTACACCAATTTTGACTATCAATTACTCCCTCCGTCCCTTTTTTAAGTGTGTTACCTCGTAATTCCAATTATTTTTCTCTCACATCAACTTTTACATCTACTTTCCATTACTTACCCTTATCAATATAATAATACCCACTAACTTTTTAAAAAAGAATCATTTTTAAGGGCAAAATAGGAAATGTACCCACTAACTTTTCAAAACACACAATTATTAAGGGACAGCCCAAAATGAAAATGTACACCCTATAAAAGAGACGGAAGGAGTATTGTGGAAGATTGAGAGAAAGATTTGGAGGAAGGTCATGGGCAATTTCCCAATTGCCACATGTCTAAGAATCTCATGGGATTCTCTCCTAGATTCCCACCATTAATGGAAGATTGAGAGGAATGGGGAGGAAGCTTCCTTTTACTTAGTCACCAAGCTTATGTCATATACCAGTACAAATTGTACCGGAAACTTACGTAGTCGCGTATAACCGACATTGCGAAATGTGACTAGGTGAATTCCCCATGCATTATTGAGAGGATCCCATGATTACACCTAAAGATATTATGACACACCTAAGATCTCATAGCCTAGTAGCCTTTTATGCTTTGCAGTATAAGTTAGTACCAGAAATCTAGTTAGTCGCGTAGAGATTATACTGCGGGACTTCGTAGTCATTATTTTCTCATGCATTATTGGTCCTAGCTACTAACCTAGCACCATCATCACCTTTGTAGCCTTTTTATGCTTGCAGTGTAAGTTAGTCCGGAAATTAATTAATCGCGTAGAATTTACACTGCGAAAGTCCGTAGTCTAACTATTTACCCTTACATTATTGGACTAGCTATCATCATGACCGAAAAAGAGAATATATTCCCTCATTAATTACGCATCGTAAGATAAGGTGTAGCTATAGTAGCCTTGTGATAAGCGCAGTGCAAATTTGTATCGGAAACTAATTAGTCATGTGCATTCTACACTGTGAGACTTCGTAGTCATTTAATTTCCCATGCATTATTGGTTATAGCTATAGACTAGCCTTATCATCAACTTTATAGCCCTTATAGCCTTACAGTGTAAATTAGTCCGTAAATTAGCAAATTGCGTACGTTCTATACACTGTGAAACTCCGTAGTCTAATAAATTACCCTTGCATTATTGGACTAGCCTCATTATGACCAAAGAAAGGAATACTTTTTCGAGCTTACGTAGTCGTTATAATGCCCGAATGTTAAATGATATTTCAAATTTACGTCGTTATAATGCCCGATTGATTTTTGGAAAAATACGTGAACGGTTGCAGTTTTACAAAGGCGAAATTATCGGCAAATGAGAATTTTCTGAAAAAGACTACGAGGAATATTTTTGGGAAATGAGGAAAATGTTTTATGTCTAACTTGAGACAGTGGAATGACCCAAGGCTAACACCCCTGAAAGTCTGTCTAGAATGAGGATGAGTGATATTAACTGGATACTCCGACCCACTCTGCCTGAGACTTTCCTGGTTATTCTATTGTCGAGAGAATGTCGCTAAAAGAGAAATGATATTTTGAGAGACACATTTTTACGATGAAATATTGAATGATGGGAAAATACGTTTTACAAGAAAACGCTAATTTTTGAAACACGAATTACGAGGAAAGTATATTTTTACAAAAAGAGATTTTGAGTCGCGTTGCATATTCACGACACGATACGAGAATTACACGACACGATTTTTGAGATGAATAGTTGACACGAGGAAAAGAGATGAGAATGAAAATGTGATGAGAATGAAAATGAGATAAGAATGGAAACGGAGAATTCGTAATGATCATAATGAATACGGTAATGCAACTTTAGTACCGCCCTTTCACGTAGTTACGGTCCGTGATGTGGTTAGGACTAAAGATACGGTAGTGTCGCTGTAGCACCGCTCTTCACGTAGTTGCGGTCCATGATGTGGTAAGGGCTAAAGCGTGTACGACAGCACGATGGATAAAGCTGTGTATCACGTAGATGCGGTCCATGATACTCCCTCCGTCCCAATTTGCTTGCCCCTTTTGGGGAAGTGGGTTTTTAAGGGGTGTGAAAACTTTGTATTATCTTTTTCATTTTGCCCCTAAGTCCAGTCAATATTACTGTGTCTAATTTTGTGGGGCTAGTTGTTTATATGAAACTCAAAACATATGCAATATGGATCTTGTTTGATAGATATCAATTATTTTTATTATACAAAGTTTTCGAAGTCATAAAAATTGTTATAAAATAAAAGATAATGGACAAGCCAATTGAGATGAAAAAAGTACTTTTTAAGGGTAAAACTGGAAAGTGGCCATGTTTTGATGGTTGTTTTTAGAAATGGGACAAATAATTTGGGACATCCCAAAATGGAAAGAAGGACCAGCAATTTGGGACGGAGGGAGTACAAGGTGGTTGGATTGTATCACGTAGGTACGGTCCATTATACAATGCGGTTGAAGCTGTGTTCGTGAGTGTCGTATAGTGGATTAAGTTTTGTATCATGTAGATGCGGTCCATGATACAAGGTGGCTGAATTGTATCGCGTAGATGCGGTCCACGATACAATACGGTTGAAGCTATGTTCGTGTGTGACGCGGGGTGAGCAGACTTTGTATCACGTAGAAGCGGTCCATGATACAAAGCAACCGGATCCTCGAGCCGAAAGGTCGGTGAAAGACGGGCCAATAACTTTCGAGTGAACTGTAAGCCCGGTGGTCGGAAGCAGTCCAAGCTTTAATAAATTTGAAGAAGAATGCTTTTGATGATAATGAGAAATGTGACGAGACACATGATACCACCACGCACTTACTCTGATTTGTATTGACAATGACACAAGCATATCTACACTGACACTGGCACTCATATATTCATGAAAACTGCTTTCTGTTAACTCCTATCGTTATTTTCTATCAAACATACAAATCCCGAGTGGCGACTCATTTTTTTCTTTCATGTTTATTTTCAAAATTCAATCCTTCCGAGCCGCGTGGCGCCGTCCACACCTAGCTGTGTCTGTGGTGGGACGAAAAGAGATGTGGGGCTCCGGACGCTATTACATTTCCGTCATCTTCCTCCAGCCACGTCAGAGCAGATTGGTGGTTTCCGTCATCGTTATTGTACAATTTTGCGGCTTTTGTTTTTTTCTTGTATTTTCAGACCGATAGCGTCTTTGTCTTAGTCTAATAATATAAGTTTTCTCTGTTCAAAGAAAACATTAGGGACCTGTGAACGGATGAGAGTCATGTCGCGATCACATAGAGATAAAGTGCATTTGTTGTAATTGGATATGAACAATGTGGCTCAGCTGAACTTTTGTTTTTATCGAACACCAAGAAGATAAAGAATTAATTTTGTTAATTACAATAAAGAATTAATTTGTTAATTCAAGAGGTAAATAAGGGAGAAGGCCAAAACAAAAATCATGTAGGCAGATACCAACATCTAACATAGTAGTAACATAAGCCAACAGAATCACAAAGAATGATCCAAAAGGCCTAATGTTGAAACTTCAAAAATAGTGGATTTAGCACTTTGTAACCTTGAAATTGCAAGTGGTGGCTAGCTCATGCAATAGAGCTCTTTGATGCTCTACATTGCATCTCGGGATCAAATCTCATTCCCCATTCTACCCTCCCCTCATGTAATAGATTAAGAATGACGAATGACAAAAAAAAAACACCTTGAAATTAGCTGCCATAAATATCAGAAAAAAAAACGGTGGATTAATGCAAGCTCACAAGATCGAACTCATAACACAGTTTCTTCCATTAATATGTAGGGGGTAAAATTTTCAGATGGTCCAAATCCTACAATTTCGAGCCTGATTGATTAAATACAAAACTTAACCGGAGCAAAATGGGATGAAACCACACTATTAGACAGATGCGAACTTGTACATTAAACTTAATTAGCTACCACATAAAGCAATGGAAAGATCCAAGTTAACAGCGCGCTTTTCCGAAGAGGAACCAACAGAGCAGTCATTGAAAATGGACCTGGAATAAGAAGATGAGATAGTGTCTCCGATCTCACTTGTCGAGTTGGAAGCATTACTTCTCTGGGCGGAGGGATGGTGCAACGAAAGCGACAGCGACAATCCGCCACCACCGGCCTCCTCATCTTCTCCATTATCGTTGCCAGAGTTAATGAATTTCAAGCTCTTTGACGATGCATGTGGTTGATCTTGTGTGGCAATCTGTGGCGAAGAACACAGTTATTAACGTCCCGAAAATGTAGTATAACAGCAAAAAATGAATCAATGAAGTATTGGGAGAAATAAAACCCAATCCCCGTGCATTTTCTTTGTACTTTCATTCATATTCCATTTCTTCATTCCTTCCTACATGAATTTCTAGAACCCCTTGCGAACCTTGTACCACAAGTTGCGGTACAAGGTTCACGACACAAAACTTGTTTGGTTCATCCTAGTATTAAATTGGCTAATGTGAAATTATTATTTTCTAATTTAATGACACAGCCTTAATATTGTCTAATCTTGCCTTTTACAGAAGATAAATAACGTCGCCAAATCCCGTAGTCGTTGACGTTGAAGCAAGGGCAAACCTTTGGCAGTTTAGATTCATAGGTGACAATGACAGGGTGACACCAATTAGAAATCAAACAAATTTGCTACAGAGCACAAATATGCTAGTATGATCTTTGATGTGCCTCCTTTGGTTGGCTTCTCGCCAACTTCTCCTTTGGGGTTGCAGGCAGCGTATGATTGTCCAAGCCCAGGGTGGCAACCTAGTTGGGATCCGGGATTTAGGTCCTTTGGTTGTAGTGCCATTATGTCTGGGTTTATTTTAATCTTTGTAATCGCTTTGCATTGATTAATACAATTCTTTCTTGGCCGAGCAAAAAAAAGAATGTTGAACTTGCACTGTGTGATTGTGAGTACGTCCATTGACCTAAAAGGGTTATGACTCTATTCTTAAACAGAAGCCGAAAACAATAGATTGTACCATTAGAACACTCTTATTATACCTACCAAACTCATAATCCAAAGACAAAAACAAAAACAAA
This sequence comes from Gaultheria prostrata, assembly GCA_036023075.1. Taxonomy (NCBI): domain Eukaryota; kingdom Viridiplantae; phylum Streptophyta; class Magnoliopsida; order Ericales; family Ericaceae; genus Gaultheria; species Gaultheria prostrata. The sequence continues at coordinate 5,132 of JAXBDA010007402.1, forward strand.
AAAGGAAGAAAATTCACAACGAATGACACGAGGCATACGAAAGTCGAGCTAGAATCCGAACACTTAAAATGCATTACAAAAAGAAAATTCAAGTAATTAGTTGAAATTATATAAGATAAAGAAAACAATGGAAGAGTATTAACTTCAAGTGTATTCTCTTGACTTTTTACTACTAAATATAGATTCTACAAGACAGAATGAGCAATTTGGTCACATTTGGGCACATTCAGTGTGACATTCTTAGAAGTATATTTACCATGTCAAAAACTTGGAGTAGGACAATGGGTATTTCTCTTCATAATGACTCTGTAAAGGACACTGAGATTACGATGTAGAGGTACACTGTACTGCCTCTAATTGCATTAAAGGCCGTTTTTTTTATTTTCCAATTTTGGGGTCCCAATTGAAGGTCCCCTCATTATTTACCATATCAAATTTAAAGGGACTGGACCACAGCCTCTGTGCATAGGACATACAGTCAATCAGTAATCTCCAGTTTCCACAAGACCAAATTCATTGAAAATTATCAGATGGATTTGGGAATATTATAGGGGGTACGTCAATAAAAGAGGTTCAAATTGAAGTGGGTAAGTCTGATTAAAAAAAAAAAATTGAAGTGGGTAGGGGCTACTGGTCGATTAGGTACCAGGGTAGTTTAATTCTCCTCTCAGAAAATTTATCTCTAAAAATTCTCTGTTTCGTTACCCTGTGTTTTTTATCAAAAATTTTATTTATTTTTTATTATAATGTGTATCCCTATTCCAAAACTAAAAAATGTTGTTAAAATGTTGGAAATTTTGATTAAAGACGAAACGTTACGCAACCCTATACAACTTATTTATCTCAAAAGCTTATGTCAAAATTGACTAAAAAAACTCCACGATTAGCACTCCGAAAATCACCGACACCGGATCAAATTCTATTAACGTTGCGCCAAATTTACTAATTTCATACTACCTTTTTTCGTGTATAAAACACATATTTGGTATGTCAATGTAAATAGAGATATGTACGGGTTAATGGGCGGCGGGTTACGCGTCACTCAAAAATCTAAAGGCTAGCAAGGTCCAGTATCAGTAATAATTAGGGTGTAAATAGTTTAACGACTCGTTAAAGGCCTGACCCAGTTACAATCGGCCCAAACTCACCCAGATGGTGTCACAGTAGGACCTTTTTTTTCTTTCTTTTTTTCTCTATTGGGATGGTACATACCGCTCCACTTCCAGATTGACCACAATACATAGTTTCTATATTGTGTGTATATTTACAAATAACAAAAAACTTAAGTATATACATAAATGAAACAAATCTAACACTCTGATATATACCTTATACATTAACATTAAACTCAATGACAAATTAAGATGATTAACATATTATAGACTCCAAGTTTTGTTAAATTATCTTGAAATTCAGTCCTTTTTCATTTTTAGCAAGAGAGGAAAATAGTACTATTATTTTACTAGCCAAGATTCTAGTACAAGACCGGTATCGACCGGAACAAGCTGGTACGCTCAATATCGACCCGTATTTTTGCCAGTACAAATAGATATGAGAAAATAGAATTTTGCGTTTTAATTGACAAAATGAAGATGGCAATGAGGTATATATCCAGTGGTCAAATGAGCATTTCCTACCAACAATGCTCAAAAGCTGCAAACAAGAAATATGAGAGAGAGAGAGAGAGAGAGAGAGAGAGAGAGGTAATTGTGTTGTTGTACCTTAAGGAAATCAGAATCCTCCACAGAAATTGCATGGCCAAAAGGATTGTTGAGGTTGTAGTAAAAAAGATCATGTGGAATAATATTATGAGCTGCTGCAGCTGCCTGCTGCTGCCATCTGTGATCTCTCTTCTTCCTTTCCACCTCCTCCTCCTCCTTTATTAGAATTCCACTGAATTCCTGATCACCTATTCTCCTCAGCCTACTATACTCGTTTTCTAAACAGTAGTACGGATTTGTCACTTTCCCAGTTACCACTCTTTTGTTGCAGCACTCCTCCACACTACTCTCTGATTCTCCTAATAATTTCATCTCCTCCTCCTCGATTCGAGCTCTGAGGGAAAACAAAAAGAACATCAATGCTCCTTCTCTTTCTGTAGTAAAAGCCAAATCCTTTTTGTATCTTGCCAAAACCTTTCTTGAGATTTGGATCATACAGTATAATATATATATATATATAACTGATTTTTGGATTAAATGGCCCATGGCTATTTGGCCTAAACAACTACTATATCAATGCATGTTTAAATGCAAATCCGTTTTTGCAAAAGATAAAAATAAAAAATAGTACAGTATATTTCTTGAGAGGTCCTTCCATTGACAGCTCCACCTGGTGAGTTGTTAATTAATTAAGAAAAGACTAAAAATTACATACTCGGTTGCATTTTTTACCATTTTCAATATGCTCATTTTTCATAGTTTCAATACATTTTAAATATTGAAAACAGTCCAATCTTTATCAGTAATTTTCCTTCTTGATATATGGGTCATAAGAGAGGGGGAAAAGCGATTGAAGGGGTAAAGAGTTAAAAAGCTGACCTTTTCGTAGGAAGAGGACAGTTGATCATGAAGTGAGAATCTGATTCTTCAATGGGATTTAAAGAAGGTTGGAAATCCATATGATCATTTCCTTGATCCAAACCATCATTATCATTTTGATCTTCAAAAGATTGTTTTCTTTCTTGGCTGGAAATCCTACCTGTTGTTTTTTTAAAAGGAAACCAAGACAAATAAGAAACCATAATAAATGCCCTTTTTCTGGTTTGCTTGTAGCAGGTGAAACTGATAGTACTCCAAAAACAAAAAAAATAAAAAATTACAATTACAAACCGAATAAATAAATACTCCAAATAAACAATAATGGATGGAGGAGTAAATAATATTTATTAGGGTTATGGCTTTTATTCTGTGTTAATCTATTTTGGCCAAGGAAAAAGCTTTATTGGGAATGAGAGACAATAATAAATGAAGTGAGGGAGGAAGCCAGTCTAGTCTGATTTCCAAAAACATGGGCAAATAAGCGATTGTAACAAACCTGTGATTTGGGTGAAGAACTAATACTAAAGAGGAAACAAAAGGTTCGCACACAGAAGAATATTACTAGTGCATTAAATACTTGGTCCTACTGATTTCAAACTAACAGGTAGAATTTTTTAAAATACAAAAGCTGAAAAATAAAAGGGGGGAAAAACCCAAGATCGATATACTCTAAAAGCATAAACAGATAGGATTTATATACCTTTGCCCAAATCACACTTCATGCTCCTGTACATCTGTTTAGAGAGAAAATAGAAGCAAAAAATTACATGTTAGAAAATTGAACCCAAAGTCACATTCGAAGCATGAAATTTGGAGAGAGAGAGAGACAGAGAGAGAGAGAGAACCTGGAGATGGCTTTTGACATGAGAAATGGTGAGTCCTCTGACATCCATCATCTGAAGAACCAGCTTTGGCGTTGCTTCTACAAACCCATGACCAAAAAAAGAAGGATCTCACAACATGATCAAGAACACAAGTGAAGGAAATCTAGAGAGAGAGAAACATACTGTCTTGGCCACCAAGTCTGTCAATGGCGTGAACGAAACAGTGGTGGAGATCAGGAGTCCATCTCAAACGAGGCACCTTCGATCTTATATACTGCCTCACACTTCCATTCCTCCCACAACTACCCATCTACTTTACTCTTCTCTCTCCAAAAACACACTTTCTTGATCTAAGTTTTTTTATACCCACAAAACCCACCTGGGAAAAATGAGAACCTTTCTTTCTAAATCAGACTCAGCAACTCGTCTTTAGAGAGAGAGAGAGGATGTGTAGAAAAGGAAGAGACGAAGAAGAAGATAGAAGGAGGGGTCTGTAAATTCCTTTGGGGGGACTCTGATCGTCTGCTAGTACTGGTCTACCCTCTGCAAAGAAAAATTCTCATCACGAGCTTCTGATCTTTCTCTCTCCACGAAATCATTACAAATACTACTGCTGCTGCCCTTCTGCTGCGCTGCTAGCTTTGACCCTTCTCTCTCTCTCTCTCTACAATCGTAATACGCCAACGTCGTCATGATGATCCCAAAATCCCATGAACGAGGGTGTATGTATACTATACATGTGTATGTAAAAAAATTGGGAACCTACATACTATCCGAATGCTGCATCCGAACGGTCCAAAAGTATATTAGATGGTTCAAATCAAAATCATTTTTCTCCTATTTCTCTCTCCATATTATGGACCGTCCAATACCTAAATAAACGGCCGAATGTGCGCGCACAGATACCATGTGGTACCCGCTCGACACTGAAAACTCGTTGGTATGTATATAAGGCATTGAATTTTACACTTTTTACAATTTTGTCCTATTCTCTGTTTTTTAACCAACTAGAGCTAACTCCGTTGGGCAGAACTCTTGCATCTCACTAGAAAGTTAGAAGTTCGAATCTGCTCCACTTGCGTGTAGGGGTTTTTCATTTCTTTATTTATATCTTTTAACGAGCTTATTTTTTGTATTTATTAAGTTTTTTTTTTTTTTATCGGCAAATAAATTTATTAAAACTCGACAAATGGTACATCGAGGGTTAAAGGCCAAAACCAAACATAAGTGTAAGGAGAAGGCAAAGTTTCCAGCGAACTGCTGAAAATAAAGAAGAAAAAAGGAGAAAAAACACAAAAACAACACCATCACTAGTGAGTGGGAACTTCCTTCAGCTCCAAAGACAGCCCAAAAAAAGAAAACATAACCAACAGCAGCATCAAGTTGAACCCCTAATGAAGCATTGGGCTTGATTATCTCATAAACTCTCACAATCGATATAGTGTCCCGGATTTGAATTTTTATTTCACATGTCATGTAATTGATCTCTTCTATCGATTGAAAAGAAAAATGTGAGATTATTAAAAAAATCATATGAATGATTACAAAATAAATTTGACTACACACAAAAAGAATGTAAAAATTATGGCCTGAGTTTATTTATGATTGATGACGATGTAGCGACAATCCTACCTTAACCTTTTATGGCCCAAAAATTCTGCCCAAGTTTAGGAGTGTTTTGGCCTAAGAAGTAAACTTAACTTTTTGATTTTTTGTGCTTCAAAAGCTTATACTTTACACATGAGTACAAACATTTCAAACACCAAAAAGTAAAAAGTTAAGTTTAATACTTAGGCCAAAACACACCTTAATCACTGTATATTGCTAGAAAATGAGGGTACTTGCCTTTGACAAAGGACAAGATTAGCTTTGGTTTGGCTCACTTGCTCCAACCCTCATTCGATTCAAGTTTTGCCTTCGTTCACTTTACACGAAGAGATTAACTTCTTTCCGGATGAGCCGGAAACAAGTAGTTTACGGACGGCCCATTGTGGGGCCCACCGATATCTTATCGCAATAATTTGAACCGGTCATTTTGTAGAACCCGCAGAGTAGTGTGTATACAAAAAAAATTAGTTTGACCCAGCATCGATAGATATGTCGAAAATTGATTTTTGGTGCAAAAAATACAACGGCCTGGATCATTTCAAATCTACTCTGCGGGCTCTACAAAATGACCGGTTCAAATTATTGCGATGAGATGTCGGTGGGGCCCCACAAATGAGGCCGTCCGTAAACTACCTCTTTCCGGCTCATCCGGAAAAAAGACAATCTCTTACACGAAACCTCCCAAGATTAGAAAATCGGTCTTTGCCTTCATGGCCCAAGACTCTTTCATTACAAAACGTTATTATTACTCATATCTTAAATACACAAATTACGACATTTTCATTCATAACTTTTTGTACTATTTCATACAAATTTTAAAGATTTCTATTAGTTCTAAATTCGTGGGAAAAAAATTCATTCATACTCATCAACCAAAAAACAAGTTAAGAAAAACAAGGAGTATTTACATAGTTTTGGGTCCTGCGGGGTATTTACTATGTCTTTCTTATAGTACAAAAAACAGAAGTCAAGACCATTCAAACTCATCAAGCTTTCATATTGGAGTATATGTGAAGTATACTCATTTTTTTCACTAAACAATTAAGGTTGGGTTTCCCAATTAAAATGGGTTGATTTTACCAAGTGGATATTCATTTGCTAAAATCACTCATTTAATTTTATTAGATTCTCATAAAATCAAATGGAAAATCCAAGCTAATATATTTCACCAAAAAATTTTGAAAATTGAAAATATAGAGAGTACTAGTATATTCTAAAGAAGTGGTCAAAACCACAAAGCCTGGAACTGTTAGGCATTTCATGTCAAAAGTTTACAAAAGAAAAAGTCAACCCAGCAGACAAAAAGAGGTAGTAAAGCCAAACAAGAAAAGTTTAACATACGTACCATAAAAAATTCTTGAATCATGACCGTAGGAGAGGTGACTAAACGCGCTAAGGCACAAATTCTTATCGGGAATTGACGGTTGAAATTTGTTGCGAAGACGTATAGGGTGAAAGAATCAAATGTGAGCAGCAGCTGTAGAAATCTAGAATTGGAATTTCAATCGATCGAATCAACAAATCCCATCAAATCAATCACGTTTTTCTTTTCTTTTATATTTTTTTATTTTTAAGAAAAATGTTAAACACCCAGATGTTTTCTTGCTAAAGCATCTCCAGCCTTTACCCCTTTTTTTTTTTTTTGCCTCAAATAAGTGTAAAATTTTGTTTTGAGATCAACAACTCTAATCCTGTGGAGTACTTAAATTTCAAACCCTAACCACCATACCTCGCCGCTGCCTAAACTGCAACACTCACGTCTCTCTCTCCATCTCCCCGCTCTTTCGACCTCCTGCATCCCTCTCTCTCTCTATCTATCTCTCTCCAACCACCACACTATCCAAGCGACAACCAGCGACATTGAAAGCCTCTACAATTGCATTCTACTACCCTCGTCGGACGGTCGCAGTTGATACCAGATTTGAAACCACCAACGTCGACAAAGAACAAGAAAACTTGTGGACGATGCCAGTCGCTAATAGATCTTAAACCACCCATGTCGATGACTGCCAGTAACAACCACCGCCTACCACTGTAATATAGCCGTTAAAAATTTGGTTCAAGAGTTGAGCCTCCCTAAATTTGAGGAAAAATCTGAGTAAAACTTGATTTGGTATAAGTTTGGCTCAAAGACTGGAGCAACATTTTGAGGGGTTTCTACTCAAATTCAAATTTTGAGTTTAAATTTAATGTAGGGCTGGAGCTGCTCTTAAAGTTCAAAAACTGTAACCCCAAGGGATTAGCCTAGTAGTCAAGGCTTTGGACCCGAGAGTTTGCTCCCTCTTAAGATCTAAGGTTCGAAACCTCGTAGGTGCTATCAATTCTTTTGGAGTTATTCTATATAGAGCCTTGCTCTGGCTTTAAAAGGTCCCCCGCTAGTAGACTATGGGATTGGTCTCCCCAAAATTAGTCGAGGTGTGCGAAAGCTCACTTGGACACCTAGTTATCCAAAAAAAAAAATTATTCAAAATCTATATTAAGATTGTATGAAAAGTATACTAAAAGTGTGTGAAAATATATTTAAAATGTACTTGTGCATTAAATTTTGTTTTTTTTCCTACTTTTTCTTAGCTAGTGGACTAAAAGAACTCATTTTTCAATTGGCCTTCTCCAAGTCCAGATTTTAACTGCAGAATGGAGTTCCTACAATTGTACAACAAACAAACAAACAATAACAGAACTCATTTAATCCCAATCATTGGAGTATGGGTGGAGATGATTGGAGACAGACTTAACTTTTAGCAATATGCACAAAATGGCCTTCCTAAACCTCCAAGAACCGAGGAGCTACAGGGACGTTGTGCTGTAGAACCATACCCTCACATCAAAGCCGAAGCCCGAAAGGCATCAGGGATGACAGACCTAGAAACCCAAATTAATTTTTGTGTTCACTACCATGCTTCATTCATTCATGATCCAGAACATATCACTAATAAGCACAAAGGAGTTCCTATAAATTGTAAGCGCTTAAAATGGTATTTATCGGTATAAATTTGTCTATACATTCTTATCGGATGAAGTATTGAGATGAACCAAGTGTTTGTAATCTATCGGTTATCTCCTGGTTATCTCACAAATAAGACTAGGGTTTGAGTCTCGGTGGAGGCATTTGGGGGGTTAGGACTATGGAAAGCTTCTAGATCCCCTCTAAACTAACTCACCAACTTTTTTGCTAATTCCTCATTAATGTATATCGAATGACAAAAAAAAAAAAAACAGATGCAGCTTTATCTTGCAATTGAAATTAGACAGCGGATAAGCAGGATTTCTTTTACTACTCGTATTCATGTTGGGACGTAAGATCTTTTTTTACTCATTCCAGAGGGAGTAGGAGTATTTTTTTTTTTTTTTATTGTAAGGAAACGTTTGTTTTGATTTTTGTTTTGTTAAAATAGGTCTACAACAATTAGGCAGCTCTACGAAGTACTACTAGAGACGGTGCCGACTATTGAAAATCTCGTAGAAAAGATAGGGGAGAGAGAGAGAGAGAGAGAGAATTTAAGAGGCACGGTCAGAGGGGTGGAGGAATTTCAATCCAGTTACGTAAGATACTTTTGAGAATATTTTTTACTGGATTTAAAAATTATATTGAAAGTGTGAAAAATACTCCATATAAAGTGTAAAAAAAATAAAAAAAATATCCTGAAGTGTGTATTCTTTTTCATCTTTTTATTGCCTTATTGTCAAAAGGACCCTAACTTGAAAAATCAAAAGGAGTATATCTTTGCCATTTTAGAAAAAGCACTCTAACATTTAAAAAACAAGTACGTAGAAGGATAGACATAAGTTATACTTTTCTCTTTTACTACTCCTTTTTAGGGGTGAGCAGAAAATCCGTCAAACCGTGAATCCAGTCCAAATCGATCCAAACTGATTGGTTTGGTTCGGTTTTTTAGTAACGTGGTTTGGTCCTGGTTTAAAAAAATTAGAATCCGTATTCAATGGTTTGGTTTGCGGATTTACGTTCATGATTCTGGTCCCAATCCGATCCGAACCGTATATATTATATATAAATGTATTTATATATATATAAGCCATAGTTAACTAACTTCCTAATTTAATTTATTCATTATTCCTTCTTTGTGCAAGATTTTATTTTGCCTAAGATTCATAACTTATTCCCTTAATTCCAATACACCAGTAGTGGTTTAGTCATAGTCAATAAATTTGCTAATGAAATTCTCCATTCCAATTTTGATTCCACAGCACGTTTCTATTTTTCTAAACTTCTATATATGATTGGTCATTGCCTATTCATATTCTTTGATTTCCTTCATTACCATGATTAATTTTAATGATATTTTAATGGAATTAGATTTAATATAAGTTTTGGTTTATTAATCTTCAAAATTTTAAGTACTTTAATAGTTTACAGAAATAATATCTCAATTTTAAGCAAACAGTGGTTCGAAACCGAAACCGATACGCATCTTAATGGTTTGGATTGGTTTGGTTCTATGCCTTTAATGAGTTGATTTGGTTCTCCAAATTCATAATCCGTAGGTAGTGGTTTGGTTCTTGGTTTACTACAAAATCGAACCAATCCGGTCCATGCTCACCCCTACTCCTTTCGCCCGGATTTGTTGATCCGTTTTGGGGATTCTAACTTTTTTTCCATTATTTTTTTGCCACTACTTTTTGTGTACTTTTTTCATACTTTACTCTTTAACTTTTGGAAATGAACAAACATTTTCGGACTTGAAAAAGTATGTTTGTGCACAGGGGCGGAGCCAGGATTTTTGATAAGTGGGGTCAAAATTTGAACTATGTGCGATTCACTTTTCCGATTTGTGAGAAAAAAAACAATTAGATTAACAAGTTAAATAAAAAGTAGACATATATTAATAACTAAATGTACTAAACCTCTATTTTGCTTCTTATTTTTCTAAGTATCAAACCTCTTAAATAGGTTGGGGTAAAAAAAGGTGATGTAAAGTGGGGTCAAAATAGAAAAAATCTAGGCAAAACTATAGGTTGGGGCAAAAAATGAGGAGTAAAGTAGGGTCAAAATAGCAAAATTCTGGGCAAAACGATTATTATCCCTACAGAAATTTGGAACTCACTGGGGAGTACAAAATTTGTACCTTGGTGCCTCCGCCCTTGTTTGTGCACCAACAAATCCAGACGGAGGGAGTACAAAATTTGGATACCTTTTATTGCGATGTAAAATGGCTACAATTAGACACACCTATGCAGTATTTTATTTAACCATAAGTATAATACATTCATTAAAAAGACAAGTACAAAAGAAATTAACGGTCCAAAAATACAATAAAAACAACAAAAAAAAATAAGAAAGAAAACAATTTTAAGTGCACTAAAACATTCCTATGAGAGCCACTCGCCCACTAGTGGTGCAGTGCGTCGTCTATGACATTAAGGCCACATTCTACTAACTCAAAAAGTTAAAAATCTGTTTATTGTGTTTTTCGAGACAAGTCATCCTCTCACAATGCATCACATAAAAAATCACAAAAAATTTATGCATATTTCGAGCTCTCACATAAATAGCTTATAAGCCAAAAAGCCAAAAAAACTAAGTTAGTAGCACACCCCTAACAGGGTCATGGCGAATTTTAAGGTTAACATGTATGTATACATATGCATGTATATACCATGAATTTAAAATTATTACCTTTTAAATATCATTCTTCTAGCATTTTTAACAAAAAAAAGTACCTACGTTAGCACGAAAGAGACTGCATAGCGCGTGCACATCACAGAAGGGTGTGCAACTGAACACCGTAATGTTTTGTATACTTCAAATTGTTCAAGAAGTATTTTTATTTTAGGTCTCCTTTGCAAAAAAGTTTGAACTAGTTTTTTGTTTTATTCATTTTGTCTTTATTAAAAAAAAGAATTGCATTTGCTAGCTTTACGTCAAGTTTTTGTGGTTTATTAATTTATCTTGACGAGAAGAATCTAAAAGGTATAAAATTAAGATCAAAACTAATTTTTTTAAATAAAGCCAAAATTAATCCAGTCTAGTTTAATTTTTGCTTTATTAAAATAAATAGTTTTGATCCTAATTTTATACTTTATGAATTCGTCTTGTCGAGACAAAAACCGTTTCTTACATATCAACGAAATAGTATTTTATTTTTAGTTCGGTACAGGACTCAATTGATTTCAAAAAAAAAATACTTTTCCGCAAGCGTGATTATGTATATGAAAATGCTCTAATTGGCGAGCATTTGCAACTTAATTCAAACTTTAACTGTTGAGTTATGTATTTCAAGGAACTATACGTCATATAGACACATACCTCAAAGTAACGAAACATAGAAAGAACAGTTAAAAAACAAGGTTATTTCAAAGAAGCAAAAGTGCTACATATGGTAGGTGTGTCACAGGGAATCCAGGGTCCTTGTAGCACCCCATCTGCACTATAGGGGCGTAGCGGCCATCCCAGTTGTCCAAAAATATTTTCAATTGTCAAGATTTTAAATACAACTCTTCCATGTAAGAGTTATCCCTCACACATAAGAGTTTTATTTTAAATCCGGACCATTGATTATTCTTATACGGAAAAGTTTTATTTTATCCTGACCATTGTTTGCAGAGACGAACGGCTAGGATGGGAGCTACAGGGATCCTACAGGTAAGGGTTAGTTTATCTTTTTATCTAATTGCCTATTGACTTAAACATCAACATTACAACTTTGTAAAAAGTAAGGGTAAAAGAGTAAACTCATCACTTTTTGTCCATGACTTTTTTCACTAGGACAATTTTTTGGGACAATAAAAAGTACCATTTGAGACAAATAATTAACGACGGAGGGATTATTAATTAGTTAAAATAAAACGGGAACAAAACCAAACATGTTTTCCTTTGGCTTTTTTGGTCTATTCGTTTTGTTCTTATTCAAAAAAAAATTGCATTTGTTAGTTTTGCGTCGATTTTTTGTGGTTTATTGGTTCGTCTCGATGAGAGGAATCTAAAAAGTATGAAATTATAGTGAAATTTAAATTTTTTTGAATAAAGCTAAAACTAATCCAATAAACCAAGTATTTTTTGCTTTATTAAAAAAATTAGTTTTGACCATAATTTTATACTTTTTAGATTCGTCTCGTTGAGAGGAACAATAAACTACAAAAATTTGACACAAAACTAACATTTACGAAAAAAAAATTGAATAGAGACAAAATGAATAAACCAAAAAACTGGTTTATATTTTTTTGCCAAAGGAGATGTGTTAAAAAACCAAAGAAAAAAACCGAACTTTTAACTGTTAAGAAATAATTGTCTCACATTGCTTAGGAGAAGAATGGGTGATCACTTAATATATGATGGGACCTCTCCACTCATTGCCAATTGGTTTTCAGTGGGATGTTTCCACATGGTATCAGAGCGGGGCCCATTCCACTTCACATTTAAAAAAAATAAAAAAACCCACGATGACAGACCAGTAAAAAAGCTGCACGATGATAGAACCCAAAAGTGGTCACACGTGACAGACCTCAAATGCGGCTGCACGTGAGGGGGGATGTTAAGAAATATTGTCCCACATTGCTTAGGAGAGGAATGGGTGATCACTTAATATATGATGGGACCTCTCCACTC
>JAXBDA010007403.1:0-17657 GCA_036023075.1 Gaultheria prostrata
TTAAATTAAATTTCAAATATTTCCAAAATCCCACAAAGTGTTGAGTAGAGACCGGTTCATGGACCGGGCGAGAGGGGTGCCGTAAAAACCTTCCCCTCTCGTAACCAAACCCCCGAATCCGAAAAATATTTGGTTCTGCAAGATCAAAAAGAATATTTTCATTGGGCATACGAGTCATATTTTAAATCGGTTTCTCAGATTCAGACCTCAAATCTGGGTGGCGACTCTAAAAGCAAATCTTTTGAAAGTCAATCAAATTGCATCAGTACATGCCAAAGCGCACTGTCAACAAAAGAGTCAAAAACACATTCAAAGATTAAATAAGGAGACAACAAATCAGACCGCATAGATGTCATAACAGTCATATTATGAAATTAGCATACATAACCATTGTCGGCCTGGCCTACAAATTACATCCACAAAATATATATCCGTCCCTTGTTTACAAAATACATTGCGAACTTGTTCAGAACTTACGCCTACCATCCTATGGCACTTCCAACCAAACAAGTCAACGAGGTAGCGCGAATTTCGATACCCCACTCCCTAAACCACGACTACCTTTTCCAAGTACCACAAAAGCCCCAACAAGGACCATCAATGAAACCAACAAGGTAACCCAATATTTTCTTTCAATCCTCCTCGCCTCCTTAATCTTCAATTCACAGAGTCGAGTCATGTTGGCAATCTCTTTTGCTTTCTTCTTCTCACACTCCTTGTACTTGTTGTCAAGCTGCTTTGCCTTATCCTCCAACAAGCTGGCCTTCTCCTCCAACAACCTGACATTGTCCTTCAAATACTTATTCTCCCTCTCTAATTTGACTATCTTCTCATCATCAAACCATTCGAAGAATTCGCACGATTTTGGATCCTACAATAATATAATAAAATGACACTAAGCCGCAGGACTTATCAATCGAACCAAACAACAAATTTTGGCACACTTACCGGATATTTATGACAACTAAAAAACCTTCGCCCGGGATTTTCCTCTGTTCTAAAAGGCTTCAGAACTGTTTGATCACTACAATGGCAGTTCGGCCTCCACCGCCTACTACCACTTGAACTTACTGAACCAGATGACATATCCTTTGAAAAGTTTGATTGTTAGTGAAACTATCCACCAACAAACCACCTTCGTGGACTAAATTTACTTTTTGATTATCATTTGAAATGGTCCCCCGTCAATTAATCGTTGAAATCTGATTGATTCAAGGTGCAATGAATTGGTTGACAAATGCAACCATTTTCCAACCATGGTGCAACAACTGAGAGATAGTAAGAACAAATCCAACATGATAAAATAGGGGAAACCTTTCGAACTGCCAAACAAAATACTAAACTTCCATTCGTACATAAACAGTTGACTAAGAATCCTAAAAAAAAAAAAAAAAAAAAGCATAAATGGAAATACCATATGCCGATTGAAAGTATAGTAATATATACTACAGTAATTACTATATTATACTAACATCTCACCTCAAACTCAATTAGGCCTATTACCGCGTTTCAGATTGAAAAGAAAATTAATTTCACCTGTAAAGAAGATGGACAATAAAAAGAAATTAAGACGAGCCATTACGCTAGCATCTCATCTCACCTCTATCTTGTAGTAGTTCATTGTTACGATAGTATGAGCTGAAAATGAAATCATTCATTCCCCCAGTGTGGATTGACACAAGCAAAGTTTCACATTATTTGCCCAATCCAATCTCAGTTTCAATTACAAAGATAGGCTATGACTTACGAAGGTTATTCATAATACTTCACTCTGTCTTTGTGCAACCCTCTTGGTTTTGGTTTGATTCTGTCAACACGTATCGATGTGTTGATTTTGTCAAACTTTGGATAAACAAAAAAGTCTCAAAGTTTTTGGCATAAAATGTCCAAAAAAGCACGACCGGATTTACACAATGTGGATTTCGTTCAACAAACCTCCATCAAAGGAAAAACTTATTGCACTTCATAAACTAAGACAATGCAGTGCAAAGGGTTTAAGCAGTGGTGCAACTATAATGCACATACCAATGCAACTTTTACAACAAGGTTAATGCACTGTTAAGGATTAACCTAAAACCATACCATAACTACTCCCAATATTCCACAACCTTCCCTCACCCTATCAACAATGCACAATCAGTCAAGTTATCAACTTTCTATGCCTTGTTGGGTCATAAATATCACAAAATTAAACAACCCAAATATTTGTTCCCCACATAAAATGTTATTTCCGAAAACCAATGCAAAATGGCATGATTTTTTACATCTAAATGCAGGTGTCTATTGAAGAAAAAGAGAGAAGAACTGGGGAGTGAGCATACCGTATGAATTTACACCCTGGGCTTCCTTATCTTCGTAGTGCGGGGAGAATGACAAGAGACGATAGGGGGATGAGGGGAGGCGGTGGTATGGAGGTCAGATCTAGGGTTCAAAGAGAGGACGATTACCTCTCTCTGTTGGGAACAATTTCCCTCTCTTTTGGTTCTCACACGTTAAATGAGGCGTTAAATGTGGCATTAAGTGTAACTGTGGTAGGTGGGGTTAAATGAGGGGGTGTATTTCAGAGGATTTTTTGAGTGATGGGTATTTCGGTTAATTGATTTTCTGATCTCATGTATTGGCAATTGTTTTTCTCCGTCTCACTGTGGGACTAATTGCTGAAAAGTGTTCCATGAATTGGTAAATTTTTGCCCCAAACTCCACTGGAGCGCAATTAGCCCTTCATTTAATTAGGTATTGGTCTCTATTAGATACTCCCTCTGTCTCTTTTAAGTGTGTTACCTGAGAATTCCAACTATTTTTCTCTCACATCAGCTTTTACAATTATTACATCTACTTTCCATTACTTACCCTTATCAATATAATAATATACACTAACTTTTTAAAAAGGAATCTATTTTTAAGGGCAAAATAGGAAATGTACCCACTAACTTTTCAAAACACACACTTGTTAAGGGACAACCCAAAATGGAAATGTAGACACTATAAAAGGGACGGAGGGAGTATCGTTCAACACAACTTATCAATTACTCCATTCGTCCCATATTTGTGGGTATCTTTTCTTTTTTTTGACGTCTCAAAGAATTGTCTATAATTTTTAATTTATGAAGTTTTTTATATTCGATATGGATCTTATTTGATAGATCTCAACTAGTTTTATTAAACAAAGTTGTTGGAATGAGAAAAAACATCATAGATTATGAGATATAAATAATTCTTTGAGAAGTTCAAAAAAGTAAAGAAGCCCAACAATATGGGACGGAGGGAGTATATGTATGTATAGAAAATGCTACGGAATAATTTATCTGTAATCTTGGGAAATGTGCAAAAAAACCTAAGTAGATATTTAGCTAGTATTTGTACAAAACATATACTCCCTCCGCCCTAAATTACAAGTACACTCCAAGTGACTCTTAAAATCGTAAGTTTTTCAAATCATGTTCGGTTAGGGTTCTAAAACCCAGTTTTGAGAAATTTTTTGAAAGTGGGTTTCAAATTGGTTTTCTAAAAAAGGCTCTGGTGGGTCCTTCTTAACGTTACTTACTAAGATGAGAGGAAAATCAGTGTTGGTGGACCCATATATGAGAGAAAAATGAGATGTACGAAAGGCCTGCAAGTGGGGAGTAAACCTACTGACATTTAAAATAAAAATAAAAATAACTAGTCCAAGCTTAACCACGTTTTGAAACCGAACTAGTGCAAGTGGGGAAACCGAACAAGAGCCACGTTTTGAAACCTGGCTTGGAAAGCTTAACCGAACAAGGTTTCTTAAACTTTACAGGATCTAATCTAACTAGTCCAAGCTTAAGCATAACCTAAGAGCATTTTCGGGAGACAGAGCAGATTTCTCTTCCAAATTTAGATTTGGTGATATTATGAACCAAGCTGAAGAATCACTTGCAACAAAAGCAACTCGAGAGTCTCTTACTCTCTTCAAACTTTAAGTTTTCTATTACTCCTTTTATTTAAAGGGACCAACAATGCTACTGTATTTTTTTGTGCAAATTTGACTAGCCATTTCAGAGTCTTCAAACTTGAAAAGTGAGAGAGCTAAAGCGAAATGAAAAATTACCTGTAGGTCACATTTTGAAAACTTAATTTCCGTTAGGTCAAGAGTTGAAACTTCATACCACTACGTCAAGTTTTTTTTTTTTTTAAATCGAAACAACCACGCGGATTATTCCTAGGTCAACTTTTTTGGAAGTTTAGGCACTTAGGGTATCATATAGTTTGATAGGGTTGAATACCTATGAAATATTTTTATAGTAAATTTGTTGTCAGCCTTAGAATGTCTTTGTTGACATGGCTCTTATGGAGTTTTGGAAAATCAGGGTTGGAGATGCTCTAACGGAAATATGATTGACGACCCTAACGCTATGGAAAGGAAGATAATTGGGTTACTATTCACGTTTATTAGGAACCCCAACTTGAGGGCAGAATTGATGCAAAGGTTCAGTTGGCTCAGGCTATTCAAAACAAACATCTCGTCTCTGTTAAAGATCAGTAATCAAACCCGTCACTTGGGAGGAAAACGAAGCCCTCCTGGCTATGACCGGGAATATAGCCCGAGGGTCAGATGGGTACAACTATGCTTTCAACAACTACGACACTTTCAACAAAGATGATTAGCTCAGATTTGGTGGCAGCTATAATGTATACTTCTTTGATAATGGTTTCTTACTAAAGGAGTAGAATGCAACAGCCATTTCCTAGGCCTATTTCTTGTTGTAATGCGACATTTCCAGAAGATGAGCCATTAAAGTAACATCTGAACCACTTCTCTTTATTTGTATGGGAGAGAGAATATGGAAGGGTTCTGTCTTATTTAACGGGAGGAGAAAAACGAAACTTGTTCTGTTATTATTCTGGTACGAGGATATTGATCATGGGACATCAGTACGGGACAAGCAACGCACTTGGCATAAAAATTGTCGATAACAAATAAGCAATGTGCTGAAAGCAAATTAAATGAAAGTGCATACTCATTTTCACAGGGGCACATCCATAGGTACACATCTCACAACAGCAGCAGCTGAAACATATGCAATTCCACCAAAAGAAACTCATGGTGTCACTGAGAGAACATAATTACTCCCTCAACAGTGGTTCTTGGAGAACTAAATATTTTTGCTCCCTTCAGAGAACTTTAAGCTACAAACACTTTTATGTATTGTCAACCTGCCCCTTTGTAACACCGGTATAAACAGGCTTTAGAATCTTTCCATTCTAAGCAAAAAGTGTTTTGAGGAAAAGTTTTGAGTCTACCCTCATCTCCAGTAAAGCCAACCATACTGTGTCTTTAGACGCGGAGAAACAGTCAAATAGGAAACCAGTAATCAGTGGAGTTACTAGTTGTCCATTTCACTAGCAAAACATAACTACAGCATCAGGAGAGGCTCTAGGACAGGCCAACTTGTTAGCTGCTACGAAAATTTCCTTCGGAAATGTATCATCTTGCATTGACTTCTTGATAATAACCTTTTGCAACACCTTTGCATTCTTCAGAAGAAATTGTACAAAAGAGAAGAAATTCGCCTCATAGTGAAACCAACTTAAATCAGCAAACACAACTTTTTTGAGATGCAGCGACAAACACTTGAAATTCCGCTTTTGAGATGTCCAGTAGTGCTCTACATCGTAACTACCAAGTTTATCACGCCAATATTGCTGCACACATGCATTATAATGAAGTTCAATACATTGAAATGTGTAAGGTTTAAAGGCGTTAGTGAACTTATGCAAAGGAGGACAAATTATGCTCACTAAATAGATTCAACTATCTACATAAAGGCCAATTCAAAAGAGAGTCAAAGGCATAAACATGTGAGGGAAGTAATTTCAAACGAATCACTTCCAATCTCGAGAAATGGTTCGTATGTCACTTCCAATAACGAGGCACTCATGCCCCAATCCAGTGATCACCACAAGCAATTATTGACTGGAATGAACAGAACAGAAAGAAAGATTAAGAAAACGTGGACTGTATAAAGAGGACCACTTTTGCGCCTCTGATAAAATGATGTCAAGAAGATAACGAAAGGGGACTGAAAAACATACCACATAAGTTCCGCAAGAAGACTTTGTCATCACTAAGGTCTCCAAATTCGGTG
The DNA here is from genome assembly GCA_036023075.1 of Gaultheria prostrata. Lineage (NCBI taxonomy): Eukaryota > Viridiplantae > Streptophyta > Magnoliopsida > Ericales > Ericaceae > Gaultheria > Gaultheria prostrata. The sequence continues at coordinate 6,111 of JAXBDA010007403.1, forward strand.
AAAGTCCCAACATGGTTGCTATCCAAGGAAAGACTTCATCCTCGAGGCAAGCCTCCAGTGTCAGAGAAGTGCAATTCAACAGCGGAGAACTCAAGCCTTTTGCTTCCATAAACGAAAGTACCTTTACCCGTCAAAGAAATATTTGAAGAAAAGAACAAAAAACACAGGAAACAACCAATTAGAATATTCTAAAGGGTTTGACAGTACTATTATCTACCATTCTTCAGCTCATGTATCTGCATCATGGGTCATTTCGAAAGAATTGAAATTATATTTCACTCCTTTAACACCAAAATTTCTGCCCTTCCAGGGCTTTGGACAGTTACATAGAGATGGAGGGTGGACCTATTATAACATTGGAGCAAAAGTAATAAAAAAAAGTACGGAAGGACAAGAATTAGAGTGCTTAGCACCTAATTAGTTTTTGGTTTTAATTGTGGTTAACTATCTTTGACTTATCCAGTAAAACCTGGTTATAGCTTTAGTAAGAAGTTTTTCTTGTTTTGTTTTTCCACGTTGGAATGACTGAAAACCAATATCTGACTCCCAATTAATTGGTCACGTCATGGCATGAATCTCTACCAACAACCAAATCTAGGTAAGACTAAACTGATGGCAATTGGCAATCATACATGATACGCCAAAAGACGTGCAGCGAAGTTGGAACATTAGGAAATAGGCAAGCTGACAATAATCTCTAGTACTTATCAAATTGAAACCATGTCTCTTCAGCCCTGCTATTGACTAAAACCTTCTAGTACAAGAATCGTTCACAGCATCAACAATTTAATGGAAATGCTCTAAATATTTACCTAGCAACGAACTTTGTAATTCCGAGTGAAGAGTTACATAAACTCAACCAGCATATCAAATGACATCAATTCAATTTGCAAACCTAAATAGATGATTCGTTTGGTTTCTTCAGAAGAGGAAAGCATACAATAAATAGTTCAATGACTTCAATCTCAATGAACAAGGGTTTTTGGAAGACAAACCTCCATTGCCGTATTACCTACTGCAAGACTCTTCAGATGAACAAAGCTTGAAAGAAGTCCTCTTAACCCATTTTGAAACATAATCAACCGTTCAACCCCACCTCCATCACTACTATAGTTACAGTCGAGTTTAGCCTCAACCAAAGATGATACATTTATAAGCTGGCAGTTCCTTGCTAACCCTCCAGAAATCTCCAATGATAGGAGATGAGGAGCTGAAATCACCAGCCTTTCAGGGTCTAGTTCACCTTCAGCTCCATCTTCTTCAAAGCCATGCCCGGCATCAGCTTCATCTTCTTCAATGGCATTTTCCCCACCTGCTAAATCTTCTTCAAAGCCGTTGTCGACATCAGCTTCATCTTCTTCAGCGCCGTGTGCCCCATCAGCTTCATCTTCATCCCTATCGTGTTCATCACCATCGGCTTCTTCATTATCTTCCTCACTATCAGCTTCATCTTCTTCATATCTAGGGGGTGGTTAGGGCCGTCAAGTGGGGAATAGGATGGGAAAAAGAATGTAAATAGAAGGAACAAGTGGGGATCTCAAAATAAAAGATGGAATTAGTTGTACAATATTTAGTTAGAGAGCGTAAAGAAGATACTATAAAGATGATTGGGATTATTTTTCTATTAGAGGAGGCAAATATTTGGGAAAGAGAGACTAGCTAATACCACTCCTCCCTTGGCATTACTTAATCCTCCACATGCGGTACTAAATGGATGAATAATTCACCCTTCTCTAATCTGGCTCTTAATCCTACTGCCACTAAGCATCGTATATGAAAAAAGAAAACATGGGACCCACCCTTAATCCCTCATCACAGTCTACTCCTCTTATCATGCAATTAAACTTGTCCTACGAACACAAGAAAAGCTGTCCCAATTACATTTTATGTTAGAATACTTCATGGAAAAAACAAGTACACTTATATTTGAAAATAATTTTTTTGAAAGAACCCCAAAATTGTCGCCCAATTTTCTAATAAATTGCCAAACTTCTCTAAACTTCAATTAAACACCTACATCAAATTGGCGATGGAATTTGCTGAATTGGACTAAAGGCTCTGTTAAAATTGCTTACACCCCCCCCCCTTTTGTAGAATTCTTCAATTAAACACCTACACAATAATTCTTTTGCACAACTATATTGACAAAAAAGAAGGGATGGCTATTAAGTCCAAAGGGATTTAGTTCGCTTCGAGAGAAAATCGGTTTGGATGGAGTCATGGATTGGTAAGAAAGAATGTGAACGAGCATAGAGTCAGGCAACTCGCTAGGTCGATCGACGCTGGTTTTCCTTCTTCATTGGTTTCGGTGTAGGCCAGTACCCGAGGTCGTCCTTTTCGGCATCAGTTCGTCGGGAAAGCATAACTGTCGCTGTAAATTGGGCCTATAGTCTCTTTTGTCAAAGGAGGTGGACTGAATCGTGTCTTTGACTATCACGTTCTCATATGTCATATCATGTAACACCAACACTAACACAACTATATCCAGCTCACTCAATGCACGTGGGCATGACGTAAGGGCTCGAAACAGGATTATATTTGAAGTTGTGTTTTTAAAAGCTGGGTTCGATTCGTGTTTTAGAATTGTGTTTCCACTGCCTTTCAGGAAAAAAAAAAAAAACAAACAGAGAGAGAGAGAGAGTTGTGTTTCCGCTTTCCAAGACTTCTAGATTTTTGATCATGTAAATGTGAATGCGATCCTAGAGTTGCCGTTTTTCATAGTTATCCCCCCAACTTATGCAATATATTCACTACAATCCAACTCATAGTAATTTTAACCAGCACAAATTGTTCCACTATCGATTGCCTCCGCCATCTGCTATTATTTTTTTATTATCATTTTTTTGTGGCATTCATCATTCCTAACTATTACATGGGGGAATGACATTCGATCTCGGGTGCAATGTGGGGCATCCAAAAGCTCTTCCGTATGAGCTGGCGATCACTTGCTCCGCCATCTGCTATTAATTGTTTTGTTTTTTTAATTAAAAGGTCTTTTAATATACTACTATTAAGTTATAATGGTCACTTGTAGATGTAACTTTTTAATTTATGTTTTCCTAGTTCATAGTTTCTAGGAAAACATTGTTGGTGCAACAACAAAGGATCTTCAGAAACTTAATAATTTTACACCATGTCAGTCAATGTTGAGATACAATACATCCGCCTACTGGCAATCTTGGCCTTCCGGCAATGATATCTCTGTATTCTCTTCTCTCTCGCACACTTGCACTTCAAGCATAAAATTTAGCTAGTTTGAGTACGTCATCATCTCCAGTAGCCCCAACAATTGGTCAGTTTTCGCCTTTCGGAAAGGGCCAACATTTCTAAAGAGAAGGAGCAAAGCAACTAGCCAACCAAAACTAAAATGGAAGATTTTAATTTTGTCGTGAATTTAGGCCGTCTCTCGATCATGAATTTTGTGGTGGGATTTAACCATAGCATATCAAAGGAAATATGCGGGCGAAAAAAATTAGGTGACGAACCTTACCTCTCCCTTTACTTTTTTCTTGGTAAATCGTCTCCAAAAACTCATGAATCATGATCCTGTTATCGACCCCGGTAACTATAAACCTGCGTTAGAAAATAAATAGCACAAACTAGTAATATCTCAGAAGGAAAAATGGTTTCAACATGCTCATATCCAATGCACTTATCCATTAAAAAAAACAGAGTTAATCATGATATGCGATAATTTAACTTAACGACAATATCTGACTTAACAATAAATTCACATTCCAATTATCAGATTTGCAAGTATATCAACCCCACGGCACTAATGCAATATTCATATCGCCACTTAGAGTAATCGGCTCCAAGCTAAACAATCTCTATAAGGAACAAAAAACTTCACAAAATATCAAAATCTTCTGCAATTGTAAACCTCGAGGACCTCACGAATGTACCAACCACAAAATCACTTTGCCATTAAAAAAAAACCACAAAATCACTCATAATATAGAGTTGTGGTACTAGTCGTCGCTTGCAAACCTATCAGAAAGCATATCAATCCACTGGGAAAAAAAACCGGAATTCAAGTAGCAAGAGATAAGAAAACTAATACAAGTTTCAATTTTCATCAAATCCATTTTTCACTGTAGCGAGTAGAAAGATCTCATGCTCAAGGTTCAGTGAGTACTTAAACCAAAACTCCAAACATCTCTATCGGAATTCCAACAGACATGCAACTATACCGGCATCCAACAATATGTTTTATCTTTTCCCAAATACATTTCAGCATTCACACATTTACTTTTTAGCATTTCGTTTCATTTTTTCAGCAAATAAAGTCCGGTTTCAACATCTAACACCGATTTTCTGCAACAAAATCACAGTTTCACCAATTACAAAGGTGATTTCAGTAACTAAACCCCATTTTCAGCAGCTGTTTTTCTAGTTTCCTTGCAACTAGAGTTCAACTTCAGCAATGAAAATCAAATTTCAGTTTCAACGTGTTCTAGCGCTTAATTCGCCTGCATCATGCCATCATCCCAAAATCTGCCCCCATCTACCCAATTACAATCTTATTCTTAAAATTCTACTCTTCATTGCTAAATTTTAGCAATTTACCTTGAAACCTCCTTAACCAAATCTAAACTTCAACACGAGTATAACTCACAGAGACAGATTGTTTTTTAGCTCTTAAAGCTCATTTGTCCATGTCATTTCTACCATTTTTTCTTGCCCAACAACAGTGCATTATCAAGGTCAATTCAATGAAAAGAACGCTCCCCTCCCCCCTAGGGTTTCTCCACCCATGGCGGCAGGAGGGGGGGACTCCGATCTAGTCTCTTTTATGCGTTCCGGGAGCTATACTCTCCCCTTCCCCTCTCCTCTTCCCCTCTCCCCTTGAAGAGAGGGCTGCGATCTGTTCAAGAGCGCTGGCCACGGGTCTACGGATCATGGCCGGCCATGGTTTCACGATGGCTTTCTCCGGCAGACAGCGGAGTGATGGAAAGGCAAAGATTGCGGTGGCTTGAGGCGGTGATGGAGGTATGGATCTCTGGATCAGGGGAGGTTTACCTGTTTACTTTATATAGTTTCTGTTTTCTTTGTTTTCCCCTGCGAGGGATTGTTTCCGGTATGAAAGTCTCCGATCTGTGGAGCTCTCTGTACCGATTTCATCTGTACTCAGTTTCAACATGTTCTGGCGCTTAACTCGCCTGCATCCTGCTATCATTCCAAATTCTGTCACTACCTACCCAATTACAATCTTATTCTTAAAATTCTACTCTTCATTGTTAAATTTTACTAGCAATTATCCTTGAAACCCCTTTAACCAAATCTAAACTTCAACATGAGTATAACTCCTGGAGGCAGATTCGTTTTTAGCTCTTAAAGCTCATTTGTTCATGCCATTTCTACCATTTTTCCTTACCCAACAACAGTGCATTATCAAGGTCAATTCAATGAAAAGAAGCTTATTATTTTCAATTTTGAAGGCCAGAACATACAAGTTCTAAATCCAAGTTCAACCTAAATTAAGAAAAGGTCAAGAGTTAAATGGATGTCATTACCACCAAAATATTCGGTACACAGAGAGCAAGATATACAATTCATAGTCTGCTGTATGCTAATGGGAATATGATGGACAACCCTAATGCTATGAAAAGGAAAATTAGTGGGTTACTATTAAGGTTTATTAGGAACCAACTTTGAGGGCAGTTTTTGTGCAAAGGTTCAGTTGCCTCGGGCTATTCAAAACAAAGATCTTGTCTTTGTTAAAGATCCGTTAATCAGACTCGTTACTTGGAAGGAAATTAAGGAAGCCCTCCTGGCTATTAACAGGGATATATAGCTCGGGGTTCAGATGCATACAACTTTGCTTTTGACAAACGGAATTGAGAGATGACTGGTTCAGATTTGGTGGCAGCTATAGTGTACAAAAAAGTGTAGAGACACTGAATAAGATACTAACAAGTGGTACCTTACTTCCCAAGGTTAGTACCCCTTCCACATCAAATATTATATGCCCTTTCCTTGCTGTAATGTGACATTTTCCAGAAGATGATCCACCACGACATTTTCGCCATTTAAATAAAAGTGCATACTCATTTTCACAAGGGCACATCCATAGGTGTACACATATCATAACAATAGCAGCTGAAACATGCAATTCCATCAAGGGAAACTCATGCTGTCACTAAGAGAACATAGTTACTCCCTCAACAGTGGTTCTTGGAGAACTAAACAATTTTTGCTCACTTAGAGAACTTTCAGATACAAACACTTTTATGTATCATCAACCTGCCCCTACGTAATGCCAGTATCAACAGGCTTTAGCATCTTTCCATTCTAAGCAAAAAATGTACGAGGAAAGTTTGAGCCTACCCTCATCTCCAGTAAAGCCAAAAATATTGTCTTTAGACGCAGCTGCAAGCACTTCAAAAGAGAGACAGTCGAATATGAAACTAGTAATCAGTGGAGTTACTAGTTGTCCATTTCACTAGCAAAACATAACTACTGCATCAGGAGAGGATCTAGGAAAGGCCAACAACTTGTTAGCTGCTACGAAAAATTCATTCGGAAATGTATCCTCTTGCATTGACTTCTTGATAATAACCTTTTGCAACACCTTTGCATTCTTCAGAAGAAATTGTACAAAAGAGAAGAAATTGGATTGATAGTGAAACCAACTTAAATCAGCAAACACAACTTTTTTCAGATGGAGAGACAAACACTCAAAATTCCTCTTTGGGGATGTCCAGTAGTGCTCTAGATTGTAACCCTGCACACATACATTATAATGACGTTCAACACATTGTAATGCATAAGGTTTAAAGGCATCAATGAACTTACGCAAAGGAGGACATATTGACCTTGTTCATTTTGGTTTCCAAAAACCACCCCCTCTTTCACAATGCGGTCCCCAATAAATATTCACTACAATTATTACTCTCATTTCTCTATCCATCTCACTCCAATCATTACCCAAAAAACCTCCCTAAAACACCAAAACAAACAAAGTCATTATGCTCACTAAATAGATTCAACTGTCCACATAAAGGCCAATCCAAAGGAGAGTCAAGGCATAAACTTGTGAGGGAAGTAATTTCAAACGAATCACTTCCAATCTTGAGAAATGGTTCATATGTCAACACCAATAAAGAGGCACTCATGCCCCAATTCAATGACCACCACAAGCTATTATTGATTGGAATGAACAGAAAACAGAAAGACAGATAAAGAAAACATGGACCGTATAAAGAGGACCACTTTTGCGCATCTCATGAAAATGTCCAGAAGATAATGAAAGGGCTCTGAAAAACACACCGCATAACCTCCGGAAGAAGCCTTGGTCATGACTAAGGTCTCCAACTTTGGTGAAAGTCTCAACATGGTTGCTATCCAGGGAAAGAATTCATCACTGAGGAAGGCCTCCAATGTCAGAGAAGTGCAATTCAACAGCGGAGAACTCAGGCCTCTTGCTTCCATAGACGAAAGTGCCTTTACCGGTCAAAGAAATATTTCGAAGGAAAGAACAAAAAACACAGGAAACAATCAATTAGAATAATCTAAAGGTTTAGATAGATACTATTATCTACCGGGTCGTTTCAAAACTATATTTCACTCCTTTAACACCAAGATTTCTGCCCTTCATGGCTTTGGACAGTTACATAGAGATGGAGGTGGACCTTTTACAACATTTGAGCATAAGTAAAGAGTACGGAAGAACAAGAATTAGAATGCTTATCACCTAATTAGATTTTTTATTATTTATTTATTTTTTTTAATTGTGGTCAAGTATCGTTGACTTATCCAGTAAAACGTGAACCTTGTTATAGCTTAAGTAAGAAGTTTTTCTTGTTTAGTTGTAGTTTTTCCATGTCAGAATGACTCAAAACAAATATCCGACTCCCAATTAATTGGTCACATCATGCACGAATCGCTACAAAAACAACCAAATCTAGGTAAGACTAAACTAATGGTAAGCCATACCTGATACACCAAAAGATGTGCAGCAAAGTTGGAACATTAGGAAATAGGCAAGCTGACAATAAACTCTAGAACTTATCAAATTCAAACTACGCCTCTTCAGACGTGCTATAGACTAAACCCTTTTTGTACAAGAAACGTTCACAACATCAATGATTTAATGGACATGCTCTAAATGATTACCTCGCAACGAACTTCGTAATTCCGCGTGAAGAGTTACATAAACTCAACCATCATATCATATGACATCAATTCTATTGCCAAACCTAAATAGATGATTCGTTTGGTTTCTTCTGAAGAGGAAAGCATACAATAAATAGTACAATGATTTCAACCTCAATGAAAAAGTGTTTTTGGAAGACTAACCTCCATTGCTCTAGTACCTACTGTAAGACTCTTCACATGAACAAAGCTCGAAAGAAATTCTCTTAACACATTTTGAATCGTAGGAAAATGTTCACTCTCCTCCACAAGTCCAAAACGTCCGAAGTTACACGCCAATTTAGCCTCAACCAAAGACGATACGTTTATAAGTTGACAGTTCCTCGCTGACCATCCAGAAATCTCCAATGATTGGACATAAGGAGCTGAAATCACCAGCCTTTCTGGGTCTAGTTCACCGTCAGCTTCATCTTCTTCAAAGCCGTGCCCGCCATCAGCTTCATCTTCTTCAACAGCATTTTCCCCATCAGCTTCTTCTTCTTCGATCTCAGCTTCTTCTTCTTCTTCTTCTTCTTCTTCTTCGTTATTGTGTTCATCATCATCAGCTTCTTCATTATCTTCCTCTCTATCAGCTTTATCTTTTTTATAATTTCTCAGTATAAGTTTCTTCAAATTAGGATTGTTGAGATCCAAACGGCTAAACCCACCACACCAATACAACTCCAGCATCTCCAAAACAGGACTACTCGATAGTATCTTTTGTAGCAACTCATTACTCAACTTCACCTCACCAATCGACAATTTCTTCAGCGATTTCCAGTCAATAATCCCCTTAGGTTTTAATCTGCAGTTACAAAACCGCAATTCCCGAAAAACTGAATTCGTAAATAGATGCTGTGGCAATCATAACGATCATACGGATACCTCTCAGTATGGAATTCAAGGTGAAGCTCCTCCGTCGCTTTAAAAGCTACAAATTGAGTCCATAAATCGACCTTGGAAGCGAAGCACCGCTTGTATTCAATATCAAACGCTAATTTCTTGACCTTTGAGCAGTTGGAGAGATGTAGGGCTTTGTCAACGAAGTTAACAAAGTTAGGGTTTTCGAAATCAATCCAGTCTTGGCGGTAGGTATCGTAAGATATTGGCATGGAGTAGTAATCGTATTCCAATTCTTCCTCGTAATCTTCGTAAGTATATTGACGAAAAACGAAGGATGGCAAGTAAGACCAAAGAGATTTCCACCGTTTCGACAAAATCTCGGTGCGGATGGCGTCATGAATCGGTAAGAGAGAGAGAATGTAAACGAGTAAAGAGTTAGGTAACTCACTGATTCGGTCGACGCCGGCTTTCCTTTTACGTCCAACTGAGGTCTTCCGTTTCGGCATCAGCTCGTTGGGAAAACCGCCGTAAACAGCGGTGGCCGGAATAGTGGCGGTGAATCTAAACTTGAGCCATTATCTCTTTCGGAAGTGGTCGGAGAGTCTTGCTGTTCGCCGGAGAGGATTGTAGGTTCATCTCCAAGTGATTTTCATTTTTCACCTCAAGCGACAACGAGGGTTTATGGAGTTGGGAAAATTATAATTTGATTCCTCATTTTCCCTTTTTGTTTTAGTTAGCCCGTCCAACTATGCAATCTATTCAGTACAATCCAACAGAACCCGGGGGAGCCTTTACCAAGTATAGTACCGCTAAATCTGAAACGGTGCCGGCCGGTATCGATACCGTATTTCCAATAGGAAAATCGGTCCAAATCGGTATGAAGTTCCAAACCTTCGTAGCAACCATCCCTAGCTGCACCGTGTAGCCCCCAAACGACGTCGTTTTGGGGGCAAGTAAGCTCTATCAAATGTGAGTGGTGCTCATTTCGAGATCCTACAAAAATGATTCGACCCGTTCAATAATTTTAAAATGAATATTTCAGTGGTCTTGTAGAAAATCAGGCATATCGGATATTTGTAGGTAATTGATCTAATTCGTTTAATTTCCATTCAAAATTCAAGACCATGTAATCCGAAAGAATCTTGAAGAAAAGTTATCAAAATAATTTCTTTTACTGAATGCTCTTCTCAACAAGCCCTATGATTCAGATAAAAGGGTTACCGAGCACAAAATCACATATCTTTTCTTCGAGATTCTTTTGGATTGCGTGGTTCTGAATTTTGAATGGAAATTGAACGAATTAGATCAATTGTTTTATAATATCCGGGAGACCTTATTTTTTTGAGACCACTCAAATAATTATTTAAAAAGTGTTAAATGGATCGAAAAGTTTGTGTGGAACTCCGAACTGGATCCCACAAGATTACATTTGTTTGGGGACCCTGAATTGGGTCCCACAAAATCCATTTATCATCCTCGTGGAATTCAAGGTGAAGCTCCTCCGGTATTTTAGAATGTTCTAAATTGTTAGTCCTCTTTGAAAAGTCTTTGTTGTCAAAGGAGGTAGCCAGAATCGTGGCTTCAACTCTAATGTAATAATCCGAAAATTTTAATAAAATTTAGGATTATTTAATTTCTCATCTTAATTATTTTAATTTTGTTATTAAATTCTAATTGCATTTAGGATCCTTAATTTGCAATTTCTACGGTTTATACCATAATACTTTTTAATTTCTACAAATTCGACCCTTAGGCACGTTTAATTTTAATCGCGAGCATTACATTTTTATAAATTCATTTCATACATAATTTTATACTCACATACACCCACACAATACAAAAATACATACACCTTTACACCCCACCAACTTCTCCTCACTCCATACTCCACCAACCACCCCACTACTTCCTCCAAATCAACCCAACACCACACTCCACCACAAAATCAGCCCCCTCACTCCCCCATGACTGAATTCATACTCCCTCACCCTCCCCCATCACCTCACTCAATCACCCCTCACCTCCCCACATGATTTTCTCCCATTTACACTCCAACCCAACCAAAATACTCCACCCCCATATATGCTCAAGTCCGGCTCTCTCACTCCATTACACTCCCACACCTCCCAAATTTTCAGAAATTATCAAGAGAGAGAGAGAGAGAAGCCCAAGCTTTGGCTATGGAGTTCTAGAGAGAGAAAAGTGGGTTTCACATTCCACACACCACCCCACACCTCAAATCCGGTTTAAAAACCTCCCCCCATCTTCTCTTACATCCTCTAAGCTCTAAACATTCACCTCAACGCCACCCCGTGGCCTACTCTTCGGTCATCTTCTCCGTTTTCGATTTTTTCGCCAAAAATCTCATTTTCACGCTTTGACTACAGAGGAGAGGTAGATTAACTTTTATCCACCTTCTCTAAGTATATTTTAGTCTTTATTTTATGTTTGGAATGTTTAAAGTTGGGAGGAAATAGCCCCATGCATCAAAACAAGGTTTTTAGAAAAATGTGGTTCGGACCAAATTTCCGTCCATACCACGTACCTCTTTTTACAGCCACTTTACTC
>JAXBDA010007404.1:0-17654 GCA_036023075.1 Gaultheria prostrata
CACTTTTAAAAATAAAATTGGTTTTAAAAGAGGCTCGAAAGAAGGCACAATCATCTCTATATTCCGAACACTAACCGGAAGTGACCTTGGGCTAAAGACATCGTACCTAGGGTTCCTACCATGTCTAAATATATGAAGATAGTGTTGGGCCTGCAATCCTATTTGGTACACAAAATTAGGTTGTAAATAGTTCACCATTTCATACACAATATGTTTAGTACCAGAAAAATTTACACAAATTACACCTACTAAGACGAGGGTTTCCCTATTGTAGAGTCCAGTGGCAATAGGCAACTGGTATTTTTTGAAGTAAACACTAAAAAAATTGTAGAATAATAGACATTTGAAACTTTCGGTATTAGAAGTCGCGATCTAGGCTTGACATATCTTCTATATACCACTTACAAAGTTAGGATTTCTTTATAGAATATAGTTTAAACACCCTTTCACCAAATCCTGCGATCTAGAACCCCATGTCAGAAGTTCATAACACCAGTTTAAGCACTTCAAGGGTTGTGAAAATCAGTTCCACCAAGCCCAGCTCATGGAAGACCAGTTCAGCTGTTTGAGGAACGAACTGACAAGTTCCAGTAATTAAAAAAGGAGATATGCAAAAAAGTGAAGTGTTTGGTGATATGTATAAGGGAAATGTGAATAACAATCCTTCACACAACTAATTAATAGTGATCCTTATTCACAAGAGTTCAAAGTTTGTAACAATTCCTTATTGTAGGATTAAGTATATTAACACAAGTGGTATTGCTCAATTGTTTATACCTCTAAAATAGAAAAATGTATAGCAAGTCTAATTGTATCTCATAAATCAAAATATAGCCCCTTCCTATGACTATTTTTTGAAAGGAGAGCGCATGCGTATCTGAAAGGACCAAGATTCATATAAGAACCCAGTTTCAGCAGTTCAGAAACCAGTTGCAGGAGTTCATAGGCATTTTGAATACTTGGAAACCTGTTTCTGCACTTAAAATTCATGTTTCTGCAATATAGAACCAATTTTGAGTTCCTGCAATTAATTTCCATGCTTTAGCAACTCAAAATCCAGATTCAGTAATTGAAAAGCAGTTCCAACATTTGGACGTTCCAGCATTTGAAAAACAGTTTAAGCAATTGAAAAAGCAGGCGCAGAAATGCAGTTTCATAACAGTAATGCAACATCGCTCGAGGAAAAAGAACCAACAGTACCATTGAGTATAAAATAAACAAGGACAAGTAAGTACCTTCTTGTTCCCGTCTAAAAATATCTTCCGTTGAGGTGAATCATTTTGCATGTCTGATGCAACATTATTGGCTCGAACTCATATTCTTCCAAGGATATTTTGATACCTAGAAATACCGCAATTGTTGTCCTATGAATGACATATTTACAAATAAAGATTATGGTAATTTTGGAAAGTATACACATTTAAGGATTTGCTAAGATAACTTGTTCCATGGTACTAACCGGTGGTTTGGGGTTCATTTTGGTGGTCCTCCGAAAGGGAATTTGGCAATGGAATTTGTGTTTGTCCATCTGAGAATTCACAACCATGATTTATGTTCAGAGGAAATGTATTATGTGCATTGAGCTTCCTCTTCCGAAACGATTGAAAGACACTTTTCGTCGAACACTTGGTGTGCGGCAACTACAATCAACATTTTGACCAATTAATTCGTGTAAGTTGGGCCTCTAACGTGTAGTACCAATTTACAATGACACCTTTCGTCGAACAGTTTGTGTGCGAGAGGCACAGAGGAAATAATGGACGATAATTTTGCAATGTGTCTTTGAAAGGGGGGCAAGGGGAAAGTGTAATCAATTAGAGGCAAGTTGGAAAATTGAATAAATATGTTACCTGCAATTGGATTTCTGATGGCGGAAAGAGTCAAAACGGCATGATTTTGGCAGTTGGATCCCTCTGCGCAGAAGTACTTCTCTTGCACGCGGAGTACGTGGATGGGCTCGTGTTTTCAACCTTTCTCGTTGGCAACCGGAGTTCCATGGAAGAGGAGAATGATCGATTTCGGGAAGAACGTAATATTTCTGTGGCAAGTGGTGTCTCTGAAGAGGTTTTACGAAGAGGTGTCGGTTAGACATTTTATGAAGAGGTGTAGGATAGGGCAAGCATTCGTACAAATTATTAGGGGCATTTGTGGAAAGCAAAAAGTAGGAAACTTGTTCGTACTTTTAAAAGTAGTAGTAGTAGATTAGTAGTATATAAAAAGAATAACTTCCTCAACAAATTTTGATTTGTCAGTAGTTTATTTTATGAAAACAAAAGTAAAAGGTGAAATATCATAAATAACCTCCAACGTGCATAAGAATCTTAATTTTGTCCCTCAATGGGAGGAAGCGACAATTTCGCCCACGAATTCTGTTTGTTCGTATTACGCCATTGTCAGTGAGAGGGACGAAATTGAGACGAAAGTCAAAATATAGGGTAAATATTAACACGATTATTATTAGAGGGATAAAATTGAGATTTTGCACAAACTAGAGCGACAATTTCTCAAATTTAAACATTTTTTTATTGAAATCTGTACCTTCTTTTAATTGACTATATTTCGTTTCTAAAATTCTTTTTCAATTTATTTCTAAGAGAAGAGTCCAATAAATAAAAAAATCTTTTTAAAAAAAAAAATTGCTTAAAATTTATCTTATTTTCTTGTTCCTTTTTTGAAGTTTTGGCAAGATTTTTAAATTTTCAAATCTTTCCTTTGAGGGGAATAAAAAAAGGATAAAATTTTAATTGAAGTTACAAAAATTAGAAACAATAAAATGAACGTTTTGTGAAAAAAAAAAGTGATGTGTGGTGAAAAAATACGAGACCTGACGCATGAAAGGCTAATGGTTGAGCCTTTGATAACCATGTGGCAAGTCTTTGCAACCCAGGACTTACTAATTTAAAGGGCATTCACAATGAAGATGAAGGGATGGCCCGAAGACAACGACAACCGACTCAGCTCTCTTCAGATAAACAGACTCCAATGGTTTCGGCAAAGATAAACAGTGAAGAACCAATGAAATATTGATATTGACTGATGCCCAATGATTGAACCAAGCAGGCCTAACGACTATTGGGAAGAGATGAGCATCAAACTACTATATGACACTACAACAAAATTCACGTATCGCGACAAATCAGTTTCGTCTCTAAAACATCAAATTTCCTCGCCAAACGAATTGGCAAGGAAAAAATTCGTCACCCGTTTTCCTCGACTAATGGTCGCCGCAGAAGGAATCTTAGCGAGGAAAAATATATTTCCTCGCCTATTTTGCCAATTGGCAAGGAAATGTTTCCTCGCCTATACGGAACAATTAGTGAGGAAATATTTCATCACCTATTCTGACCAATTGCCGACGAAATGATGTTTTCCTCGCCTATTCGGAACAATTGGCGAGGAAATCGTTCCTCGCCTATTCGGAACAACTGGCGACGAAATTTGTTTTTCCTCGCCTATGCGGAACAATTGGCGAGGAAATTTGTCCTCGCCTATTCGGCCCAATTGGCGAGGAATTTTTTCCTCACCTAAAACCCCTGAAACGAAAAAAAACGTTTATTCATTACCCAGCACCTCTGCTTCCGCTGGGAATCGAACTAGCGACCTCCCCAACTTCCTTTTCAATGCAAAATTCAACAACTTATATATAAACCTTTTCTACTTGTTTTCATCTCTCTAATTTTTTATTTAAAATCTTTCTATCTAATTTTAGTCCCTTTATAGTATTTCTTTAAACTTGTGTATTAAATCTTTTTATTGTTATTTGCTTTTACGCAACCCTTCCACCACACCAACTTCCTTTTCAATGCAAACTTCTACAACTTTTAATATATAAACTTTTTTTTTTACTTCTTTTCACAACTCTAATTTTATAAATCTTCCTGTCTAATTTTAGTTCCTTTACGGTGTTTCTTTAAACTTGTTTCTTAAATCTTTTTATTGTTATTTGCTTTTACTGAAGTTTTTTTACTTTTTAGCCCGAGCTTGAACTTGCAACCTTGCCTTTGCATGTCCCAACGCCTATCCATCACGCCACTCTCCGATTCAAGCATGAACTCTCCGATTCCAAAATGCA
Organism: Gaultheria prostrata; assembly: GCA_036023075.1. Classification (NCBI taxonomy): domain Eukaryota; kingdom Viridiplantae; phylum Streptophyta; class Magnoliopsida; order Ericales; family Ericaceae; genus Gaultheria; species Gaultheria prostrata. The sequence continues at coordinate 4,073 of JAXBDA010007404.1, forward strand.
AATCTTTCAACTGCAAACTCGGGATCCATGCCTGGTCTTTTCTTTTCGGTTCATATTATTGTTGCGATTTCTTTAAAGTATTTTAATTTATTCAGATAATAACCTTTATGAAAATATTAATTTCCTCAAAATTTCTTTGATTTTATAAATTTCGTTCACTATAAAAGTAAATTGAAAACAACTTGTGAACTTAAAAAATACATCGTTTGAGGAGAACTAGAGAGAAAAATAGTTTCATTTTTATCATTACTAGAAAATGTGAAAATTTATTTTGCTTATAATCTCTTATAATATTAGTGAGGTACTAAAGTTGTTAATTATATCTTACCTTTGAGATAGTACAACACATGTATATCAAAATCAAAATAGTCCTAGAAAAGGTGAGGAAATATTTCGTCACGTAATACTAACATTTGGTGACGAAACAAAATTTCCTCGCCTATTCTGAATAATTGGTGAGGAAACTAGAATTTCCTCGCCAAATCTTAGCTTTTTGATGAGGAAATATAATTTCGTCTTCAATCTTAGCTTTTTGGCGAGGAAAGATAATTTCGTCGCCAAATGGGTACCCTTTAGCGAGGAAATATCCATTTCCTTGCCAAATCTTAGCTTTTTGACGAGGAAGTATGATTTTTCCGTCAATCTTAGCTTTTTGGTGAGGAAAGATAATTTCGTCGCCAATCTTTGTTGTTTGGCGAGGAAATTCAAATTTCGTCGCCAAATGGTCGCCTTTTAGCGAGGAAATGAACATTTCCTCGCCAAATCTTAGTTTTTGGGCGAGGAAAGATAATTTCGTCGACATAGTGTACTCTTTGCCGACGAAATCGATTTCCTCGCCATAAAGACCCATTTGGCGAGAAAATTTGAATTTCCTCGCCAGCTTTCGTCGCCATAGTAACTTTTTGTTGTAGTGTGATGCACAAAAGGGAATTGTGGGGTGAATTCATAAGAGCTAGTGCATGGCAGAAAAAATGCGAGCATATCATAACACATTGTACAAGGATTTCCAAGCGGATAGGAGAAAACATGGGGAGCAGCACATCTGGACAGTTCATGTAACTATTGTGACCTGGCTGCTTGACAAACGTCTAATCCAAAGCATTGTAATGGAGCTATAGCCTGTCAATTGAATACCAGTCCACTAGATAATATGCCTTATAGACAACATTGTTGTGGTAAAGGCACGGGCAGAGACAAGAGTTTAAGGTGCGAGGGGACAAAGAAAAAATAGCTAAACAATAAAGAAGTGATACAATGGCAAACAGGAATTGGAACATCACTTGGAATCAAATTTCCATATTGTAAACTACAAGAAAATCATTCGAAGGATCTCTTACTAAATTAACAAAAAAAGTTGAGTTTGATATTGAGAAACCGAACCTAGCTAGTGAAATAAAGGGATAAGTGAAGGGAAAGAACCATTACAAAGGTTTTGAAGTTTGCCAGGCAAGTAATTATTTGTGTGTACTTGTGCCAAGGCCTCACCAATGCCTTGGTGGCTCCATCCCTGGGTAAAATGAAAGACATAATGCTAGAGGAATCATTAGTGCAAGGAACATAGTCATTATTGTCTATATTTAGTCATTATGGATCTTCTACATGGATTTGGGTATTTTGAATTTCTGCTGCTGGTTTCGGTCTTCGCCACGGTTCTGGCCTTCAGGGTGAATTTCTGCTGCTGTTGGGTATCTCGAATGTCTGCTACTGTTGTAGATTGCTGCTGGTTTCATCTCTTGCTGCTGCTGTTGCTTGGATAACTATTTGGTCCTACTGAGGTCTTTCTTTTTGTAAGTTGTAGCAATGATGTATCAGGTGTATGTATCAGTGTTGACTTCTAGTCAACTTGTCCTTTTTGGGTTCGAGGTGGCATATGATTGTCGTGTGGTTGGGTGCCAACGTAGTTGGGATGCTTCCTCACGTTGTGATGCCCTTCCCTTGGTTCTCGTTAATCTTTGTAATCCATTTCAAAGATTTATGAAATTCTCTTTTGCTTTTCAAAAAATGTTAAGGTTATTATAAATGGCATAAGCAAAAGTAAAAAGTTTACAGAGTTAGCAATGTGTCTAGAAAATGGCAATGCAATAACCAAACTTATCAACTTCTTAACCAATAACTAAATTGAGTCTTTCATTATCATAGTTAGCACATTTATCTCAATAACAAAAAAATAGTGGATTTTACGCACAAAAGTTACTCTAAGTGCTTTTTGTTGTTTGAAACTCACTCTGCATAAGCAAATGCTTCACTGGTAGCTTAAACTCACTCTCTACTCTGGCAAGTGACTGTGTATTTAACAATGTTAGTCACTTAATGGTTTCAACAAATGCTGTCCACTTTCATTTGTTTTCCTAGAATGCAATTCAATGAAGACCATTGGATGGAGAAGAAAAAAAATTGACCATTGGATTTGAATTCTTGCCAACTCATTTTGCTTATGCCATTATGGACCTCAACATTGTTAAAAGTTGATGTGGCACATTTTGATTATTCATTTTTTATTATGCCATTGGGAATACCCATTTTGGTTATTCCATTGTGAACCATTTTTGGAGCAAACATTCTCAAGTTTAGAAGATTTATAATTTTGATTATGCCATTGGAGATATTCTAACCCTAAGGCTCAGTTTGGGTGTCAGTTTGGGAAAGTTAATTTTATTCGACGTTTGGATATTTAGTAATTTTCTTTAAGAATCATTTATTTTGGAAATTTACTACAGTCAAACATTTCCTTTTTATATGGATTGAGTCATGAATCCAAAATTCAAATGGCGGGTGGAAGGGATTAGATTCCTCTTATATACAGGAATGTTGATTCCTTTTGAATTGTGATATCTGTAATTACATTCCCACTCCTGTTGTTCCCAAACATAATGTTAGAGCTTTTTTTTTTTTTTTTGAACGGCAAAAAGGGTGGAAAGGTGCAACCAGTGTAGCAACGCACATGGACGTGATCATTGGGCTCCGTTCATTTGCCAAGAATATTATGTGAGAAAAGTAATCTTGAGAAAAGTGAAATGAAGTGAAGTAAAAGAGAGGAAAATTTACTAAACCGTGAGTGTTCATTTGATAAAGGATGTTTTGAGGAAAGTGTAATTGGCCGGAGTAAACTTTCCCACGACACCTAATTCCTTCCCTTTTTGCAAGATGCATTTTGAGGGAAAGTGAGTCATAGTAGGAAAAGTAATTTTGGGGGTCCCATTATTTTCTTGGTAACTGAACACCCCAAAAGCTATGGGAAAGTTGTTTTTCCCATCATTTTCCATACTTTCTTCCCCAAAACCTATGGGAAAGTTGATTTTTCCATCATTTTCCATACTTTCTTGACAAGTGAACAAGGCTCGGTTCCCAACCCGCTGTGGAATGCCATTCCCATCCTCCTATAAGATACACCCCATCAAAACGCGGCCTAAAGTAACCCCAAAATGCTCTAAACAAAACCCTGAACCCCAAAATTGCTCAAAACAAAACCCTAACCTCTCCCGGTTTCTCTCTCTCTCTCTCTCTCTCTCTCTCTCTCTCTCTCTCTCTCTCTCTTATTCAAGATATGTTGTCGCCGCATAGAGGAGGAAGCCACAGCCGGCACAGACCCGAAGGGGCCATGTCCAACTGCAATCTCCCCGCCAACATAATCGCCGACATCCTCTCCCGCCTTCCCGTCAAAGCCCTCGTCCGATTTAGGTGCGTATGCAAGCCACTGAAAACCCTCTTCGCTGACCCCAAATTCATCGCCTCCCACTACAATCGCACCAATAACGACCACACCGTCCTCGTCCACAGCCACCACGATGCCTCCACTAGCCAAACCATATCTTAGCTTCACACCAAAAATCCAAATTCTGCCCCAAATTTCGACCACCCATTCCCACCTCATTTACGATGTGGAGATTGTGGGCTCGATCAATGGCATTGTCTGTCTTGATAGCCCACCCTTGTCGGTGTTAATCACTCTCTCGAACCCGCAACCAAGCAGTACAGGTATCTCCCTTACCCGACTCTTGGAAATTTTCGTCCTGACACTGTCAGTATAATCTCCGCTGGTTTCGCCTTTGATTCCCTTAAGAACGATTATAAGGTCATTAGGATTGTTTGTTTTTAGAAAGAAGTGGGAATCCTACCTAGGGCTGAGGTTTTCTCCGTCAATTCCGGTGCTTGGAGAGAGATTAAGGTGGATTTGGATGTTATGTTTGACTTTAACTGGGTTGCTGTGGTGAAAGGAGTGCCCTATTGGATGGGTCTTACCCAGGATATTGACGAGTTTTTCTTTTGGTTTGACGCGGCTAATGAGGTTTTTAGGCCGTTGTCGGCGCCTAGAATTGCTGCTAACCACCTAACTCGTCTTCGTGCTGTAAACTACAAGGATTCTTTTGTTGTGTTGGTGTATTCTGCTGGTCACGCAGCGCTTACTCTTGATGGATTTCAAGGGACTTATTACACCCATTTGGAGGGCAATACAAAGTACGCTGATGTGTGAGTGATGGACGAAAAAGGTGTGGATGTTTCGCGGAAAACGGCCCACGGGTTTTCGTGTTTGGAAAAGAGGCGAACTTAGGGAAAAGGAAAATTTAGAGTTGCCACCCGAGGTTTAATTTTTGGAAAATGTTAGGTACCCGAGAAACCGTTTAGAAAAATATAACTCTTGTGCCGTTGAAAAAGGGTTTGGTCTACGAAAAATAGAGATTTCGGTTCGGAAGCCAGGTTACCCGAGGGGAAGGTTTCGTTCGAAAAATGCACCCCGCGTGCCCAGAATTTTCCGGTCTCTACTAAATATTTGTGGGATTTTTCTGAAAATATTTTATTGAAAACTTTATTCACATAACAACAAATAATTATTTTAAAGAGACACGTAACGATGACAAGTCGAGCAACGCAGTAAAATGATGCATAATATAAATAAGCAATACAATAAAACATTTAAAGTACAAATAAATATTTAATTGAAATAATAAATAACATGAGGGGGGCGTAGCAGAGATAACAGGATGTAAAAGGGGGCAATTGCAATAAACTCCTACTGGTTTTTAAAGAAAACAGAGCACCGGGTTTGAGAAACAGAGCATTGCAAAAATCTTCTGCCACTGGTGTCGTACGGCACCCTTAAATATGCCGCACGGTGCAAGAGCAATGCCGTGCGGTGCCACTGATAACGCAAGATTTTGAAAAAAATTGGATTTTGGCATAATGGAAAGGGCCTCTGTTTTCTTTGTGAAAATTATGACTTTTTGATGCTTTTGAAAGACTTTAAGAGAGATTGTAGCGAAGAAATGTACCTCCACACACGGACGACATTTCCACCACCAAAAATGGGTTGTGTAATGCACGCCCGAGAGGTTTTTACTTTATTGAAAATGTCCTTTTAAGTTCAAGGGAGAGCTATGAAGCTTCCCTCAAACCTGGTGGACACCCCTCAGAATACAAGAACTTTAGCAAGAACACAGGTTTATACCTCGAACGATTTGGTAGAGAAATGTAATCGGCTGGATTGGAAACGGGTATTACACCTCAGGTGTTTGCGGGACAGAGTTTCTATTGGGATTTTTGGGGGATTATGAGCGAGTGATTTTGATAGAAAGAGAGAGACAATGACAGAGTTCCAAGAGGGAGAGTTTTCACTTGGGGATTTTGATTATGGCGTTAGTTCGTATGTCTATAGCTAGCTTCAACCGATCGGAGGAGCTCAGTATATATAAGAGATGGGTGCCATACATCTCTCACAAGAGTGAGATTCTCGCAGCGAAATGGAGAGCTACGGGCATAGGTTTGCCGTGTTACGCCAACATTTCTGAGCTGCTAGAACAACCAGAGAATCGTGGGATGGGACAAATGGTATTGTACGGTGTACAAGGTAGAGTCATGCGGTATAGGCATGGGAGCCGTACGGCTTCAAAAGATTTTGGGACTGCACGGTTTAAGAGCCAAGGCCGTATGGTTCAGAAAGGTTAGGTTCTGGTTTTATAACTCAAGGGTTCGTTCCGAGGTATATATCGCGTGTTCCTTTTCATCATCGGGGATGCACGAGTCATCAAAATTGGGGTGTCTACAAAAGGCTCTGGTGGTGAAAGCTCTTGGAATAAGAAATTGACCGTTGGGACTATTTTGGGGGTTGAGAGGCTGGTGGGTTGTTCAAAAAATGGGGAGATTGTGGTGGAGAACAGTGAGGGAATGCTGCTTGTGTACAACCCTGGTACTGAAAAAGTTGAGAATGTTGGCATTAATGGAGCTTGGGGCGTTTATTTCTAGTATGCAACTATCCAGAGAGCCTAGTTTCAATGTGAGGATTTGTGCGAGTCGGGACACTAGATGAGAAGTTTATTAGACAGTTTGATAAAGAGGACAGAAAGAACAGGTATCGCTACTAGTTTTTGTGCTAGCCAATATGCAATTACTGCAATGTTGTCATGACCCGAATGTAGCTCCATGCTATTTATTTTGTCACGCTTTTGTTGCGTAAGTAATTTTTGCTATTATTCTATTTCTAGTGGTTTGTTGAGGACCATATATTAGTATGTATGTCATGAACCTCTGTTTATGTGATGATATATTATAGACAGATCCTATATTCTGTTTATCTGATCGATTTGGTTTTCCAAATCAATGGCTTATGTTGACTTTTAAAGCACTCATTTTTCTCTTTCATGTTCCTTATGCAATTTTGTGTTTTGTGTGCATTTCTTACATGGTTTTCAATTTAAGATATTCTCTTTTGAATGGTACAACTTTTTCCAAAGTTTACTGCCTTCTATTATGCTCCATTTGTAATTGGAAAGTGCTTACTATAGCTTTGTTGAGTAATTTCTCTTTCTGCTGACAGTCTTCTGTTAGCTTGATCACTAGTTTGTGTGGAACCAAGTATCGATAGTGAAGTTGCTCATATATGATGTTTCATTCTATTATTTACTTTGGTTTTCTTATTTTTCTAGGAAAGGGGTTAGGACGGCAAAAAATTGAAGGTTTTCGTACTTTAGGTTCTGGGATTGATTTTCTGTTATTCACATTTTTTTTCAAAGTAACGCAAGACTATTAGTAGTGCATGATTTTGTGGAGTGGGTCTGTGTTGGTAATTAGCATTCAAATCCCACCATTAGTTATATTTTACTAATTCTTCATCCATTATAAAGCAAGACTTAATCAGTCACATTTCATTGTACAAGTCTCAGCTTCCTCCTTTGTAGGGCAATAAGGTTTCCACAAATCAAAATTCTTTTGGAACAACCTTCTCTACTTAAACTAGAATGTCACTTCCTTTTGCTGGTAATTTAATGGGAGGAACAACAGGTATCACTGAAATCACACATTCATAATTCATAGTACTGCGCTATCAATTCTTCTGGTGGTTTGATAGCCTCTATGCCATGAACCTTTTATATAATCCAGATATGTATTAAACAGATCCGACTTGGAGTTGTGCATGGTATTTTAGTTGCATGCTACGTATTTCATGTTTCAAATTCTATATATTTTCTTGGGTTTGCGATATATTCTGGAGCTTTGCTTGACTGACCGGGCGTATAAAATTAAGACTCAAAAACACGTCCCAAGCGCAGGACTACCAATCAGTGTAGCACAATAATCCGGAAGTACCGGAGTCGAACCACAGAGACGGATGACGGTGTTTGACTCAAAAGTGTTGAATTTAGTTTAACTTGGCTCTTAGGTAGCCACCCCTTGTTTCACTTTGGTTGATTAACTAGAGAACTAACAACTTAACCAGTTTACTACGAATTAAAAAGAAGAGCGCAGCTGTGGGGACTCCAGCGTCCGCGACTAGCCCTAACCAATATCTATTCGGGTCACAATTCATTTTAATAATTGATTTCGGATTAGGAATAAGATTCCCTAACAAATGCACACCACCTATCACCAGCTTCCATGCACAGCTACTGCTACACGAACTCTCGCGATGCCCGGGATTTCGTTCGTTAGGAGAAGAGATTTCATACCCAAAATTGCGTAAGAATTCCGTTTCATTTTAACCCGCAGTAGACATTGATTAGTCTAGCCACTGGGCACTTTCGCCCCGCGGTCGCACTCTATGAGACTACTCACTCATGATACTAAAAACTCGATAATCATATTAAAACTAGATCTAAACATGCTTCAGACAATTGAAATCAAATACTGAAAATACGGTACCACAGATTGCATAAACGGAACGGTTTCGATTATTGAAAACAATCACCCAAGGAAAGCCGGATAATCTGCAGCAACTTGAATCTGAAATTGAACCTAAAAACACCAGGAAAAGTAAGAAAATAAAACAAAGGTTATGAACTGTGGAACTGAGGAACCCTAATTCGAGTTCTAGAGGGAGTATTTATACTAATCTCCCTTAATTACAATAAAAAAATAAGATAATTCGAAATTCGGCCGCACGAAAGACCAAAACGGCGACGTTCCTTTGCCACTAAGGCACTCGGTAGCGCTACACCAAAATGGGTGTAGCGCTCCCGAGCCTCTATCTCCTTCCTTGACCGGCTGATACGCCCTTGACCGTTGACCCTCTTAACCCATAGGTAGCGCTACACCACTTTTGGTGTAGCGCTCCGGAACTCTCTGTTCGTTTTTGCTCCCATTTTGTGCCAATTTCGAGCGCTCCAGAGAAACAAGGTAGCCCTCCCGATGGGTTACGAACTTTTCCACGCGAAACCAACTCCAACACTTAGTCTCCACAGCTTTTCTCCTTTTTGATCCTCGTGCATGGCCTTCCAACAACTCCGATTAGCGCCAAAACACCTCAATTCCCTGCAAATTAAGCGCAAACACACAATCCAACCACGTGCACGAATTAAATGGAAAATGAGGATTAACCGCACGTCTAACGCGCTCATTCTTTCCTACTTAGGTGCTTAAATGCATGGATTTCACGCGCCTATCACATCCCCCAACTTGAGCGTTGCTAGTCCCTAGTAACGAACGAAATAAAAATAAGGAAAACACAAAACTCACAAGGGACATAAACGGGGATACGAAGGTTATGCAACCTGTACAAAGATCAAGTGAACACAAAATTTTCTACTCATTACTACCCTCAACTCACTCACATGCATGCCCTAACTGAAATTCGAATAGTTCCACTCCTCAACAATGTTCAAGATAGAATGCTCCCAAAGTCACAGTTTCACTCATACTAACCAGAACACTCTACATCCCATGTGAGGCGCCTGGCGAATAATGTGGGATGAAACAAAATCACCACGTGCCAGTCAAAATAACGCCGAATATGCAATGAAAGCTCAACAAAGATAAGATACCACACAACATAACCGAATATAACGCATGCATGCAAGAGAGTTAAACAACGTGCATCGGGTCAACTAAGGACTTAATCGGCTTATAACGACCACGGTTTCAAAGGTAAAAGATATCACACAAAGGGTGACGGCCTATAGAAGCGCATGGACAGTCTACCCTGACTGGCCGCCACCTCGACATACACATCACAATGACGATCAACACATAATACTAACAAGTACCATAACATCCTACTAATTAAAAACATAACACATAAAGTTTTGAACACTGACCACCAACCGAACATAACTATTACACCACCAACTCAAAATGACACATAAAATAACAAAAGTCTGCGACTCAAATTACACATGAAATAACAACTAAGATAATAAAAACACCACCCCAACCATGTCCAACTCTGTGCTCAATCCTCCTCTCCAATCCCGGCATCCGAATGCTCCTCCTCAGCTGGTGCATCTGCGAAGTCATCGCTCACCTCCAACTCCAGCCACTGTCTAGGTTGAAAAGGCCCTGGATTCTGACCAGAAATCTGTGCCTCTAAGTGACGCTGCCTATCAAGCAAGTCCCTCTGATTCCTAGCCAACTGCGCTTGCTCTCTCTTTAGCTTCCGTTGGCCTCTAGCCAAACCCGTGACACACCCAAAGATCTTCTCTAGCCAAGTCTTGGTGCTAGCACTAGGTGGTGGCGGAGTAAGCAATGATCCCTCAGCGACTCTCACTTGCGCCTTACTCCGGCTGAGGATGGAATAGTCCATGTCCTTGGGGCTCAATAAATCATTGCTATGGTATTTCCTAGCCAGGACATTTTTACTCCTCAGAATTTTGCCCACCAAACACGGGAAAGGCATTCTCAAAATAGTAGGAGCATCTCTAAAGTCACACATCTGCCCAAAGATGAATAAAGCCCAATCACAAACAATATCCTCCCCCATGAACGCAAACATCAAATTTCCCACAAATTTCTGAGGTGCACCCTCTTTTCCCCTAGGATATAGATTGTAACACACCACCTGGTTCATGAACCGATAATCCTCCGTGAACCGACCTGGCCAGTGGGGAATCCTAGCATTCCTACGATCCTCATACAAAAACCCATTAACCTCATCATCATTAAACGTCGAATCTGCCGCAGGGTAAGTCGTGGGCCTCGTAGGCCTCACATATTCCCATGCAAAGGCTATCTCAGCAGCATCGATAAACACGGGGGTATTGCCTATTTTAGAGAGGATCCGCGCCTCCGGAGCCAAAAAGGTACCCGGCTCCGGAACTATCATATTTTTGTAAAACTCCTCAACTAATGCAATGTTAAAACCAGGATTGGGTTCAAACCAAAATCCCATACCTTGGTCCCGGATGGCTTGAAACGGCTGAAAATCCACGGGCCACAACCCATCATCTATGATATGTCTCTCATTCTTCACACCCCTACCCTTAATAGATGCCTCCCACGCAGCCTGATTATCCCTCTCAATCTGATTGCGATCCCTCCTTTTAGCCCAGACCCGTGGAACTTTTTCAGCCCCACCAGAGGACCCAGCCAACGCCTTTCCCTTGCCAATGTTCTACTTTTTAGATGCCATGACTTGGTGGGTTTGGGTTTAAAAGTTTGGGTTTTGGTTTTTTTCAGATCTGGAAATTCCAACGGGTTAGAGGGGTTTTTGGTTGGATATTATGGTAGAGGAGGGTGAAAGGAGTGTTTTTGTGAATTTTGGTGAGGAATGGTAGAGTTTTGAGAGAGTTATGGAGGTTTAATGTTTAGGGTTTTGAAGGTTATGGAGGTTGAAGGAAGAAGAAGAAGAAGGAAGAAGATGAAGATGATGGTGGGGTAATGGGGGGGACCGATTGGGTCCGCCCCTTTTTCTTTTTGAACGAAACTTCCCCCGAGTGGTGTAGCGCTCCCGAATGACTATGTTTTTTTTTTTTTTTTTCATGGCACCCAAATAAGCAAAACACTGGTTTCCCTCTAAAATTCGACGCTCCTTCATTCCAATGATTCGAGGCCTCTAAAATGCGCACAGAGCTGGACCACCAAACTGACACACCATCCGAACACCGGTTACCTAGGTTTAACACAGGAACTGACACGAACTAGTTTAAGATGGGATCAATGGGACACATTTAGTGGTTTAATCACACAATAACTGCCTTGTTTCATCCCCTAAGCACATCACTAACTCTCACAACATGCATGCAAAATATTCAAACTACGATATGTGGTACAAACGCCTACTATTTTGTGCAAGTGCGGAAAATGAAGAACAAAGAAAACATGGGATGCTTTAAGGACATACTGTGCACAAAGTGGGAACACCTACTTAATATTGCTCATGATGCGAAACTACTCAAACAGGGATGCCAGGAATATGCATGTAAGCAAGCTCAACAGGCAATCATTGAGATAAAAATCTAACATGCTCACCTAACTCATACAAACAAGCATAACAATCGTATTCCCGCACACAAAATTTAACTAAAAATTTTAAAAAGTTAACCTACTAACAACGCTCAAACTAAGAAGACATGTGTACAAAGTACACCCCTTCCCCCAACTTGAAAGTTGCTCTATCCTCAGAGCATGAAGACAATGATATACTGAAAGAACAAGGGAGAGGAATGGACCGTCGGATGGCAACCAACCATCATGACCCCGGCCGATGTATGGGGAATTTTCTGTCACCGTCGCTGTTCGTCATTGGAACTGCTTCCCGGATCCGCTCCTTCAGACCTAACAAGGTCCACAGCTAGTCACACAGAGCCGCGCCAAAGCTTTATTGGACTGACTACCGCCACACATAGTGGCACCCCTGCTCAAGGCTCCTGAATGCCTCACTCACTCCGGCGGAGAGGCCCAAACTACCAAGGCTGGTGTGGTAGCATGCTCGTCCTGCAGAAGACTTAAGAACCAACTACCGACTTGGCAACAAATGACATTAGTACTGCCCGCTAGTGGAAGCCGGGCTACAACAAGAAATAATAAAAATAAAAGAACACCACCAGACATTCACGCAGTCGCACGTGTCATACTTTTCTCCCCATCCCCCAACTTGAATTGAAGGGTGGGTGGCTATACAAGACCAAGAAATTTTTTTTTTTCTTTTTTTTTTGAAAATGCACACAGACACGAATATAACTGAATTTAGTTTAACTTGGCTCTTAGGTAGCCACCCCTTGTTTCACTTTGGTTGATTAACTAGAGAACTAATAACTTAACCGGTTTACTATGAATTAAAAAGAAGAGCGCAGCCGTGGGGACTCCAGCGTCCGCGACTAGCCCTAACCAATATCCACTCGGGTCACAATTCATTTTAATAATTGATTTCGGATTAGGAAAAAGATTCCCTAACGAATGCACACCACCTGTCACCAGCTTCCATGCACAGCTACTGCTACACAGACTCTGGCGATGCCCGGGATTTCGTTCGTTAGGAGAAGAGATTTCATACCCAAAATTGCTTAAGAATTCCGTTTCATTTTAACCCGCAGTAGACATCGATTAGTCTAGCCACGGGGCGCTTTCGCCCCGCGGTCGCACTCTATGAGACTACTCACTCATGATACTAATAAACTCGATAATCATATTAAAACTAGATCTAAACATGCTTCAGACAATTGAAATCAAATACTGAAAATACGGTACCACAGATTGCATAAACGGAACGGTTTCAATTATTGAAAACAATCACCCAAGGAAAGCCGGATAATCTGTAGCAACTTGAATCTGAAATTGAACCTAAAAATAGCAGCAAAAGTAAGAAAATAAAACAAAGGTTATGAACTGTGGAACTGAGGAACCCTAATTCGAGTTCTAGAGGGAGTATTTATACTAATCTCCCTTAATTACAATAAAAAAACAAGATAATTCGAAATTCGGCCCCACGAAAGACCAAAACGGCGACGTTCCTTTGCCACTAAGGCACTCAGTAGCGCTACACCAAAATGGGTGTAGCGCTCCCGAGCCTCTATCTCCTTCCTTGACCGGCTGATACCCCCTTGACCGTTGACCCTCTTAACCCATAGGTAGCGCTCCGGAACTCTCTGTTCGTTTTTGCTCCCATTTTGTGCCAATTTCGAGCGCTCCAGAGAAACAAGGTAGTGCTCCCGATGGGTTACAAACTTTTCCACGCGAAACCAACTCCAACACTTAGTCTCCACAGCTTTTCTCCTTTTTGATCCTCGTGCATGGCCTTCCAACAACTCCGATTAACGCCAAAACACCTCAATTCCCTGCAAATTAAGCGCAAACACACAATCCAACCACGTGCACGAATTAAATGGAAAATGAGGATTAACCGCACGTCTAACGCGCTCATTCTTTCCTACTTAGGTGCTTA
>JAXBDA010007405.1:0-17652 GCA_036023075.1 Gaultheria prostrata
ATATTTATGTAATTATTGTGTATTTATTCTAAGTGTTATTTATTTATTATGTATTTATTTTGATTATTACTAAATTAAACTATGTTTGTCAATTAAATTAATAAACCGGGGGCAATTCAGTCATTTATCCTCTTATCCACCCTTCAAATCCGCCTTCTCAAAATACCATCCAAACACCTCATATACAAATCCACCATTCTTAGAAGGTGGGCCCACCCTCATTACAAATCCATCCTCAAATCCACCCTCATTACAAATCCACTCAAAATCATCTCCGGTCGCCAAACGGGGCCTTAGAGCGCAAAAAAAAAAGCGAAAAAAAAGAGCTTGAAATCGAACGAGACTACCACATTATGCGTCACGATTTCTTCAAATAAACTTGGGGTTCAATTACTCCATTGTTTGGCGGAAGGTTACAAATGTTCGTTGATGTACATTTCATATTTTTCTCACACAAACTTGCGAAATACACGAAACAGGTATAAATCAGTGTACGTGAAATTAATCATGTCAGTGAATGGGTTTATCCACTCTTACTATTGAGGTGGGAGTTAAGGGTATCGTGAATCAACATCTCTAAAGAAAATGAGAACGATGAGATCATCAAAATTCAAAACTTAACATGACATAATTTGGGCGATAGGAATGTTAGGCTCCTCTCACAATCCATCATTCCATTCCCATTCAAATTTCCATTTTGTATGTTCATCCGAATTATTCAATTTTTACAACTGATAATACAATTTGTAAGCTTAAACTGTCTACTTTACGTAACAAAATGCAATTTGTTCACATACCCCCCATCATTATCAGATTAAATTAGTAGAATATTCATTTCTAAGATGTTAAATGTTCCGAAGAGCATAGTCATCCTTTTGACTACCTGTAAATGGTTCGGACCTTTAATTTTTCAACTTTTCTACAGACGTTTCTTCGTTATGAGTCTTCAATAAATGAATAGTTCGGATCATAATCGTGTGAAACCGGGACAAATCAACAAAATGGAAATTTGGAGGGGACAAGATATGGAAGGAGAATCCATTAAACATGCATATGGACTTTTTTTTTTTTCATTTTTTTTAATCATACATGCATATGAACTATGAATACCTAGGTTCAAACATGCATCTTACTCCATGCCATCCAAATTCCTTCCCAGTTCCTAGGTTCTTTGTGAATCTGGACATCACCAGTTGGTAGTAGTACAAACTATAAACAACATGCACATGGTCCTTGACCGACCCCATGTACATACATGAATTTGCATCATCTGCACGAAATGGATTTGTCAAAAGATCCAAGCCTTTTTTTGTATATTGAGTCAACAATCATGTTCAAACAGAAAAAGAAAAGTCAACAATCACAAAACCAGCAGACAGTATTTATTTGATAATCATATCAAATCCTTTTAATTATTACCCTTAAAAGCCGCATTTGCAGCAATTGATTAGGGTATTTGACCTGCAGTCAGGGAAAAGAAAACTAGAAACAGCTTAAGCAATATCTCTGGTTTCTACTATTGTGTTCTGCCATATGCCCCACACAGGATTAACAGTTTCCAAAGACATGAATAAATAGGAGTACATTATGGGAACACGAAGAACATCCCGATGAAAAATTGTACTCCTACATCGCCTTAGATTATGTGCATGCAAGTCGCGAGAACCAATCTGCAAATCGCATGGCTTCCAGCTGAAAATCCAATGGTTGTGCTTCAACCATAATTCGCGCAAATTGACTTATGGCTCCCAAACTTGCTATTGATAGGTGGCCTTGGATAGTCCAGTTGATTGTTGGGGTTGTTACATTCACTGGTTAACCAGAACGAGTATACTCCCTCCGTCTCCAAATAAGAGTTCCGTATTCCATCTTGGGTGGTCCCTTAATAGGTGTCCATTTAAAAAAAGTTAACGGGTAAATAGTTAATAAGTAGTAAAAGTCAAGAATAATTTTGAAAAGTTGAGGCAAAAGTTGGGAAAAAGTTGATGTGAAAGGTGCAATCATGATGTCTCCTTAATAAGTTGAAATTACGAAACTACACACTTAAAAATGGACGGAGGGGGTATCATCTAAAACTCCTGAAATTGAGGATTGATTCACCATCACGTCGACTTGATTCAACCGGTGAGTATTTGGAGTATTGGTAGCCGGGGTTCATCAGAAAAATATAGCCCCTCTGTAATATGCACCTCCACAGACTGCATCAAGAATCACATCTAAAGCAAGTTAAAACCTTCTACTATGGGTTCAAGACTAAACAACAGTGTTTATTATCTACAGTGTGAAGGCATAGAAGCAGAACTTGCCATATACTCTATAAAATCATATGCACAAGGCATTCACAGTGCAAAGACGGGTGTCTATACGAAAGCGGTAGGGCAATTTATTTCATCAGATGCAGATCCTACGAATTCTGAATCAACTTCCACAAGCTTCAATAGCTATCGCAAGCGATGTGAAGATGGTAACCATTACTATGCGTCAGGTATGGAATCAAGATAGTCCACAGTTGACAGTTCTAAAAAGCTATCAAAAGGAGGGAGTGGTGAAGGCAGAGACAAAAGGAGAGGAAAAATTATGATTCTGGTAAAAGGTATTAGAAGCAAATGTCAAACCACACACAACAATGCCGTATAACTAATTTTCTCAATCGTCACACCCAGAATGACAATGTGGAAGGACAAAGAAGAATAGCAACATGGGCAAGATAAACGAAAACACGGAGAAAGAAGAACGCACCTTTAACCAAAATCCCACACTTAATTAGTATCAGCAACCACAATAGTGAAATGCAATGAAGATGCTTCACAGGTCATGAAACTAAATGCCTTGATACTTCGAAGATTAGCTTACTTTGAAGGCACAGTTTTAAACTTGATAATTCTGAAAGCTTGTACCACATATAAGCACACACCCTACCAGAGTTTTGCATGAGCCATGAGGGAAAAGCTTAACCTACAACTCCAGTAAAAAACCATTTTTGTTATTCTAGACCTTCAAGTTTGTTTTCCGTTTTCTTCAAACCTCTTGCAAATGCAGTTTGGATTGGCAAGAGTAAATTCCAAACAACTGAACCTTATTGAATTGTGGTTTCAGTACACTTATAAAGAGCTGCACCATGTTGAAATATAAGTACAAGTTGGTGAGAACTCTAGTCAGCTGCCAATACAAGTGCTCGTCCAGAAGATCCCATTAACGAGCCAATCCTCCAAAATAGAAATAGGCCGGGAATTCCTTCTGTGAGAAACTAAATACAACAATCAATTACTTCAACGGCTAATTTAATCCATCATATCCCACTGAATAATACTACTTTACTCAGCAATCTCAGCCAAATTCAATGATCAAGCAATCTCTCACCTGGTTTGGTTTTCTTTTATGGGCTGAACCAATGAACTTACTCGTACTTCAGAAGCTTTATTTTTCACCGCAGACACGGGGTAAAAACAAGGTCAGTCTAAGTGCGACTACGCATGGAAAGTTGAAAACATCTACGTGCATCAGTTCTCTCTTCTCCAGTAAGTACGTTTAACATATGGAAGCTCCAAATACTTGCAACTTATGCGATAGCAAGTCATTTAATTGAGAGAGCCTACATGATGAATGTGGGCACAATTGTATGATGACGCACTTGGGTCCAATGCAAACCATGACATTTGAGCTAGTGCAATGGGCATGAACATATAACGCGGCACTTACATAAGTTATCGACTAAACAGACGCCAATGTTATCACCTGCTCAAGTTTATACTTTTGACCACACATATCAAGTAGGCATTATACAATATCCAACGTGTCTTTTTCATGCGAACCGTATTGAAGTTCTTCATCACATCAAGTACCCTCTCCACTTCCACAAGGCGTTTCTGTGACGCATACATGACCATCTGAAAAGGTGCACTATGAAGGAAATGCATCCAAACTAATTTCATAACCATGCTTGTACATCGATGCTATCACCTGCTGCAGTTTATACGTTTGACCACATATCAAGTAGGCATTATACAATATCCAATATGTCTTTTTCGTGCGCACCATGTTGAAGTTCTCCATCACATCCAGTACCCTCTCCATTTCTGCAAGGCGTTTCTGTGACGCATACATGACCATCTGACAGTGGTACACTGACCTACAGATTCTCCACTTAGAACACTCCGCACGCTTTACAAAATATGCAAGCTTGTCCACTGCATTGCATCGAAAATAACTAGTAATGATACATCGCATAAGACCAACTGTTGCTACAGAGGTATTATGCTGAAATGCCTCATTGATTGAACTCTCCATCTTCTCTAACAAATCTCCTTGTGCATAAACTCGAATTAATAACACATTCAACCAAGGCCTATAATCGTTTTTTGGAATAAGCCTCAATAAAGTTTCAATCTTTGTAACTCTATTCTTGTCTGAACTCCTACAATATGCACATAACATAGCTCTGATTAATGGGATTTCATTCTGATTAACATGATGCTCCACCAACTCATACATCTCTTCCATCTTTTCCAAGTTCGAAGAATGAGCATACCCTCGAAGCATAAGCAAGTAGGTACTAATATTGGGCTTAACACTGCCAGCGTTTAAAATTCTGTAAGTCCTCTCCATACTATCCCACATCCAAGCAGTTATGTATCCTGCAATCAAATTGTTAAATGTACTCACATTGGGAGTCAGATTTAAACCCTCAATCTCACGAAAGGTTGCCTCCATGCGATCTACCAGCAACAACCGACCAAAGACTGAAATAAGCATGTTGTAAGTCGCAATTGTTGGGCAACAATTTCCATCCCTCTTTAACTCTCGAAACAACTGCTGACATTTCTCTGCAAAACCGTTAGACATATATGCACCCATAAGTGCATTATAGGTAGAGGTGGTCTTAATTTCCTTGTTAGCAGCCTCTGTAAAAAGTTCAAGCGCAAGATCAACATTCTTCATTCTACCAGCAACTGTAATACCATAGGCATATTCCTCCAATGTCATTGGGATGCTAAAACCTTCCTGTTTCCGTCTCCAATTAAGAACCTGAGGAAAGAAAAACTGAGTTTGCCATGACCAAGAGGAAAAATTCTTGTCCCCCAGGAACCTGAATCTAATGCAACGGTTATAACTGACACATAAAAGCTGTCCAATGATTAATTGAAAACTAAAATCAGCAACTTTCTGGAAACCAAATCTGAAATTATCACTTGGAAACCCTTTTAACCTAGAACTTCAGGGGTGACCAGGAGCCAAACATTGTTAAGTACCAAGTTTGATTCACAAATTTAAAAGAGAAAATTCCAAATCACATGGCATTTTACTGTCTTTCTTTGGGATATTCAACAATAAGCATGACAATATCCAATTTACACACTCAATGGCAAATGGTCCTTTCATTGTCACTAAACGGTAAACCATGGTTCTCATAGGAACATAAAAGCTCGTAAGTCTGAAAAACTACTTCAATCCCACCCTCTATAACTTGTAGTGACAATTATTAAAACTTGCAGACAACCTCCAGATTCAATTAGCAAATATAAGTAGTTGGTAAAACATTACTATCTAAGGGATGCTCCAGATACCACATACGGTGGAACAAAACCACTGCAAAAATGACATATCTACAAATATAATAACGAGATAAAAGCTTCTCTGACTGTGCGCTACATAGATTTATATGGCTATATTTTCGCATGAAATTCCCATTTTTCTTCTCCACTGGTGAGGTAAAACAGAAGCTACAATTGCTAGGTATAATTAAGCAAGTCCATTTTTTTTTTCACCTCTTTCACAATGGGACTCACGTATGTTTCATTGGCATTCTGTCAAAAAACAAAAATCCTATAAGAAAATAGCATTTGCATCATTGGATATAGCTTTCAAAAAAACAACTTGATACTAGTTATTATGGCAATAGGCAATCATTTAGCAATTGAACTGTAACCAAAAAAAAAAAAAAACGCGCTATTATGATCTAAATGAGCTAAAAAAAAAAATTAAAACCACAAAGCACAAGTCACATTCAATACAAGTTCAACCATTCCTATACACTCTCTTCATATTTTTGAGACAGTTTTTTCCAAACTTAAAACCCATCTGTGATTACATTTTTTCCATAAAAGAAAGCAAATACGAAGAAAAGAGTACTACCTCAATCGCTAATGTAGGCGAAGAACGCAACTGTTTCAAAAGATAAACGAAAGCCGATCCATCGGAGTGACCCGTGAACAAAGAACCACCTTTATCTTCCAAGACTCTAACAATCTCGTCACTATTCTCCTTCATTCGAAGTAATTCACGTTTCAGTTGTGAAACCTTGGTACAAATATCGTTTGGTTTGGTATCGGCATAACTGTCTTTGTGGGCGAACAAATTGACGATGCTTTGGTACGAGTTTTTGACGTTGGCAAAGGGGGTTTTTAGGGGTTTTGGATTCGATGGGAATCTGTGTAGGTGGATGAACAGCTCTGATTGTGCTGCGTCTGAAATCGTCCACACTCGCTTCAACATTCTCTTGTACCAGCTCTAGCATACCTCGTTCTAGGGTTTTGGAAGGGTTTATCAAATCGAATGATTGAATAAATGCGAGGGCAGATGAGAGAAAGGGGGAGGGGATTCAGGGCGGCGGCGTCTAACTGCCCAGAATGTCCAGTATTTGGGCACGGTGTTGGTCGTTGCAGTCGATATTGGGTTTATGACTTTATAGCATCTCTGGTCCTCATCATTTTTCACTCAATTTTGAGTAAAAAATAGTGTAAATCTACAATTTGAATATGGAAAAACTCATTTTTCATCCCCAATTTATTTTTAAAATTACAAATGGCATGTATGAAAAGGTATGTGATGGTAAAATCAACTCCTGCGAAATTCCGACGAGGCTTAACAGGTCCGACGACCCTCTAATAGGTTCGGCGGCCCTCCAGCAACACCGGCAAAGCTCCGTTATCATTTTAAAACGGCCGGCGAAGTTTCGACGAATTGCGATGACCGGCAAACAAGGCAAACGTTGGAAAAATGAGTAAAGGTTTGGGGTGTCCCAAAAATGAAAAAAGAAATGGGTAAAACCCAATAATGAGGAAGGGGTTGAGTAAAAATTGAAGATGGATTTTTGATGATTTTACCTAGATTTTTTATAATTTTACCCAAATTTTGAGTTTGGGTCTTAAAATGTTGTTATGGACCCGGGGTGCTGGTTCATGCCCCTGGTGAGGGCATTCGGGCCGTTCATCTCAGCAATCGAAGCTAGATTTTTTCATGGAAAAATCCAAAAAAATTTTGGACTCTTTCATGAAAAAATTTGGGCCGTCCAAAACACTTTTGGACGGCCCGGATGTGCTCACTAGGGGCGCTCTCCAGGGGCCTCTCACCAGGAACCCCTCTTCCTGTTATTATGGTGAGTTTCCCCCATTTCCTAAATCTCTTAAAATTCCTAAACACAGATTTTGATTTGGGCATTCTCTTCACATACGCCAATTACTTTTAAGAGTTTTAACAATTTTAGGAGTTTTAGCACTTGTAGCTAAAAACTGGAAATGCAATAATCCAAGATACGTAAAAAGAAAACTATTTCTTTTGTTTTCATTTTGTTTTATGTCTGCTTTTGATAATTTTACCCTAATAGCCTTATCAGAAATCACTATTGAGGCTTACTTTGGCCTAAAAAGTTGGTGAAATTTCACGGAGACCCCCTCATCTATGTCTCTGGGACACAGAGACCCCCTCACGTTTAAAAACACCCAAACACACTCCCTCAACTATAACCGTTACCCAAATTCACCCCTTCTGTTAAAAATCCTTCCGTTAAAAAAACCCAATCACTGATTTGGAAATTTTTTGGACAGAAATGCCCTTGAGGACAGTATACACCAGTAACCATTCTCCTCCCTCTCTCTCCTCCACACCCATTCACGATCTCTCTCTCTCTCTCAAACACGAAGAAATGGGCATCAGTCTTGCATCTTTCTGACCAACCGGAGTACGCCCATATGCCACCGCCGGCGACCGAAAACCCCACCAGAAAATCCCAATGTCGTCCAACTGGTGGACCTCGTTCTTGGGCTGGTCCTCCGAACCCGACTACATTGAGCCCGATTACGGACTCAGGCCCAATCAGGAAGCGAAATCGGGGTTCAGATCGGGGTCCGATGACATTGACCCGATCTCGATTCGCATCGGGAACCTTCACCGACGAGAAGGCGAAACGGCTCCGGTGATGACGACTGACACGGCGGCGTTTCATGACGCCATGTACCACTCAGCCATCGCCTCCCGCCCGCATCAGAGTTCTCTGACCACGTAATCGAGTCACCGGAAAACACCAAAATCGGCTCTGTCCGGAATTTGGCTATATTATTTTTATTTTCGGATTCCATATTTTCTCACCCCAGTGCGTAGCTCTCGTTGAGCCGATCGTTTTGATATATTATATGTCAAAAACGGAGTTGAAACGAGAGTTCTAGGTTCATTCAAAATTGGAGGTTTTTGGTCAAAATCCAAATTCATATAATGTTCACGCAGCTTCAGGAAGAAGAAAGGTGAAGTTGAAGGGTATAATAGTCATTTCCTTCATTTCTTTAACGGAGTTAGTGTTTTTTTCATTTCAAGTAGATGAGGGGGTGTGTTTGGGCGTTTTTAAACGTGAGGGGGTCTCTGTGTCCCAGAGACATAGATGAGGGAGTCTCCGTGGAATTTCACCTAAAAAGTTCAATATATTTTTTGCTTTTTGACTTATCAAAGGTTAAAGCTTATTTTGGCCTAGAAAAATATAGAAGTTACTTATTAGCACAAAATAAATGACTTTTTAAAACTTAAAAAAGTAAAAAGTATGCTTAATTTTTAAGGCTAAAATAAGCGTCAATTGAAAAAAGAAAAGAAGAGAAAAGAAAGAAACGAGGACGAGGCAATAATTACGCCTTTGTCTAGCTTATAAAATATTAAAATAAATCTACCTATAAATAGTAACCCAACAAAATGACAAAATAGATAGGCCGTTTAACACGAGGCAAGTTTTATACAGTAGTAAATTATACAGTTATATCCCCCGCTAAAAATAAGATAACGTGTTCTGTTGCCGACGGCAAGTAAGTGAACGATTAGCATCACTTTCATAATACAACGCGCCATGTACAATCCACCACGCTCCTACAACTACCTTCACAAACTCGATTATTGAGTCAACACCAATCACCCAAAAACACTCAGATTTATCCCTCAATTTTTCCCTTTTCAGGAAATCCTCGTGGGAAATTTTGAAGATCTTTATCCGTATCTTTGCAGCCGCAGCGGTTGAGGTGAGTCACATGGGAGTGACTCTGTCTTTAACTCCATTTTCATTTTGTTTGCTCATGTGGGATCCCTTTTTTCTTCATTAATATCGGTTGATTAACTCCTGAATCTTCTTGATTTTCTCATACTGGTTCGGTGATGGATTTCGACTTGTGTTGTTCTCAATTGGGTTCAAGGATTTTTGGACTGGGGTTCTGGTTTAAGGGTCAGATTTGCGCAGGGATGAGCTGATTTTATTTCTTTTTGGTAATTTAGTGAGCTGATTATTGTCGATAAAAATATTCTACATGAATATCTGCCGAGTGTTAATGAATTTATGGGGAAGTGGGTTTTGATGCGGGAGAAGAACTCTCCATTTCTGAATAACAATTGTGTGATTATCTGATTTGTGTTTCTATCCTAATGTATCTGTTTGCCGTTGATGTATTTTGTTAACAACAAATATGACAGAAGCAGCAAGAATAAACAATCAAGCTGCAGATTTCTAAATATCATATGGAAGAAGAAAAATATTCAGATTTGGAGAGGTGAAAGGGTTCAATCTATTAATTTAGAAGGGATGAACACGAGAATAAGAACAAAACAAAGAATAGAGACATTTAGTGCTATGCGTGTTAGACATATATACATATACATACATATCCGGAAAAGGGCAGTACATTTGCAGGCCGAGGAGAACCAATGCAAAATTAAAAGGTGGGGATATTGCCGAAGCAACTTCCATATTCAAAAACGTAATAAGACTAATGGCATTTAGAGTGACTTTGGACTATCCGTTCTTAGATGAATATCAAAGTTTATACTGAGAATTGTTTTATCTCTGCAGGATTTAAAAGGTTAATTCAGACTAACCCAATTGGAGATGAAAAGAGAGCTCAACACTGTTTGATGATTATGCCGTACAGATTTTCAGCTGTGGTTCTCAGTTAAAATGTACTTTATCTCTCGTGAGACATACATTAACAGCATGGGTTATTCAATGAGTAGGTTGAATATAGATTCTGAGCTATTATGCGATGGTGAAAGGACAACTTCTGAAGATGGTGGCAGTCATAGGGCCCAGAAGCCGCTCAATTCTCTTGACCATGAATTAGCTCAGGCGACAAAGCTTAAATCAGCACCCCATGAGCATCTGAGCCAGGTCCTGCCTGGTAAACGGGAGAACAATGTTTCGACAGTTAAGATGTTGGTGGGACGAGAAGCTAATTATTCTGGAAGAGGGAGGTTCTCAACGGCAGACTGCTGCCATGTTATGAGTAGATATTTGCCTGTAAATGCTCCTTCTGTTGTAGACCAGATGCCAACCAGGGCCTATGTTTCTCAGTTTTCAGCAGATGGTTCCCTTTTTGTTGCGGGGTTTCAGGTATACCCTATTGAATTGGAACTGAATCTGAGAAATTCAGAATCTGATGCCTCTTTACATGCATGTCAAGTTTCTCTGGTGTACTGATTTCTTTCTCTGGACTAGGGAGCCTATAATTTGCTATGTTGTTTGGTCTCATATAACTATTCACCTAACTGGGCTAAATTTTTGTGTTGGATGTATTTTCAGGTCCTAATTAGTTAATGGGTGCTTTGAAGTTTTTCTTGGCTTTGTTTTCTAACATATCACACATCTTGCCGATAAAAAAAAAAACATATCGTACGTCTTTAGTTGAAGGATTATGGTGTTATGATGGATAATTACACTTTTGACTTATCTATCAGTTTATCAATTTTTGGTCTTTCTCGATACAGGGAAGCAACATTAGAATATATAACGTGGATAAAGGGTGGAAAGTTCAGAAGAACATTCTTGCCAAAAGTTTACGATGGACAATTACTGATACATCTCTTTCCCCAGATCAACGCTATCTGGTTAGTTTTCACCAGGCTTATAATGTGGCTTGCCTTTGTTTTGTTTTGTTTTAAAATTCAGACCCATGCAGGTGCTCCCTTATTTGGAAGATACTGTAATTGGTGAATTAAGATTCCTTACTGTACCATTAGTTGTAATCACCATGAAAAGTCCAATCTGAAGTTGGTCCACCATATATGGTTTGGAGGTATCAGGTGAATCTAACTAAAGAAATAGCTCTCATCCTCCCGGAAGTCCTACTATTTTTAGAGCTTAGGTTGAGAGAAGTGCTCTATTGGATTTAATATTCTGGTGTCATAGTAAACCATCAAAACTGACAAGTTGATTGAATTCCTTTCCCACTTACTTCGAGTTGATGATCATTCATTGGCAACTCTGATGCTTATCATATGTTTGGTTTTGGTTTCTCTTCCTTTGAAGATACTTATACTCTATGTCGTTGGCTGTCTTCATTGCAGGTTTATGCCAGCATGTCACCAATAGTACATATTGTTAATATTGGGTCTGCTGCAACAGAGTCTCTTGCAAATATCACGGTAATATGTAACAATTGTTCTTTTTGGACTTAAGTAGGTGATCAATTTGGCTCATGACACATTCTCTTTTTATTAAAACTCTTATAAATTTTGCGTACCTCCCTGCATCTGGATTTGGCAGCAAATGTGTATTTTTGTTGTTTGGTATTGACCTTTGACTTTCTTTTCATCTTCCTACCTAGGAACATGAAATCTGAGAGAGAAAATTAGTAGGACAAACAAATGATTTTTGCGGGAAGTACAATCACTGAACTGTGAATGATGTACTTTCTTCATTTTCATCGCTTATGATGTAATGGTTGCTTAATATTTGGAGCCCATTTTCTATGTAGGAGATTCATGATGGTTTGGATCTTTCTGCTGATGAATGTAGTGGATACTCCTTCGGAATATTTTCTGTAAAATTTTCAACTGATGGGAGAGAACTTGTTGCTGGTAGCAGTGATGACTCAATTTATGTTTACGACCTTGAAGCAAATAAGCTTTCGCTTCGTATTTTGGCACACACGGTGAGTAGAATACCACAATAAACATGCTAAAGCAACTATCACATATTTTTATGGTTGCTCTATGTTTGTTCATGCTGCAGTCTGATGTTAATAGCGTATGTTTTGCCGATGAAAGTGGCCATCTTATTTATTCTGGGAGTGATGATAATCTATGTAAGGTATATCCTTTATACTCTTAACTTGCCTTGTTTTTTCTCCTATAAATTTACTATCATATAAAAGCCTAAACTAAAATATACAACCTTAGAGAAGGTACATTCAATGGTTAAATGATTGAGAGTTTCAGTGCTTCCATCCAATTAAATTGCCTCGTTGATAGAAAAAACGTTTGATGTGTTGTTTTATATTCCTGTTTTGGGGTTCATATATGTATCTGCTATCTTCAAGGTATTGTACTTTTTTAAAGGTAGGTAATCACGGGTTGACAGTTAAATTAGAATCTTCCCCCCTATGGAATGACATTTCCAACCACTATTTAGTTCACTCTTTCCGATTGTCAATTATTGTTCTTTCTCATGGTCTTTTGTGTCAGTTATTGAGGCAATAAGGTAAAATTTGGCTAATCAAACTGACTGTGTTCCAGAACAAATAGATGACACTATGTTCCTAGAGAGGCAAAAAAAGGTCATGATTTTAGGTAGCAAGTCACCGTATAATGTAGAATGTGATTTTATGGATCATAGAAAGTGACTCAACGGAAAGTTCAAAGTGATTTCAGTTACCAGTGTGATGATCTAAGGAAAGTGGATGTACAAGTTCCATGGAAACATGTTATAGAGACTAAAATCTGGACTATTCAAAGTAATCCAAACTCCTGGAAGGTTTGTCTGCTAAATTTTGAGTCCCGGACCGATATTTTCCTAGGCATTAAAATATATATATATATATATATCTCACACTTCCCAAGGATACGTAATGTATGTGCATGAGCTCGGTCCTTACTTTTGTTTTGCAAAATGACCTTGGGCTTGGAAATCAATTTGCTTATCCAGACACCATCTTGATGAGTAAATGATTCAGTTATGTTCCTTCTTACTAAAAAAGATGAAGAATTTGATAGAGTTACTTTACAGCTCGAATGTAATGAGCGTGGTTAATGTTGTGAAAGTGGCTTGCAATCCTTTTAAACTGTTTATAGACAGCTTGAACTCAAGGTGATGAAGCAGATTGAGCTAAGAGTACATGGTGGTGGTATTGAAAATGGCTACACTATGGTGTACTTGTCATCTTAAATTACCTTGGTATTGAATTTAAAGTGATTTCTCCGTTAGTTATAATGTTATTATACAATTTTTCTTTGCCTATGTGGTGATAAAGGTGGTTCAAAGATTCATTCCGTTAATTGATGAAGGCCAAACATGTTAACTTTTGACTGGTATAGGTGTGGGACAGGCGTTGCTTTAATTCAAGAGAAAAGGCAGCAGGGGTCCTTATGGGACACATAGAAGGAATAACATTTCTTGACAGCCGGGGAGATGGTCGTTATTTCATTTCTAATGGTAAAGATCAGACCATCAAACTATGGGATATCCGGAAAATGTCCTCCAATGCTAATTGGTATGCTGATTTCCAGGTTTCCCGTTTTGCTCCTGAATTATTATTATTTTTTTAATGATTTTACCTTGATCATTTGATTCGTATCTTGAGTATATTATCTGCAATGAACATCCATAAGTGCTATAGTGGGCCGATAAAAAAAACAAAAGTCCTATAAGATTGCAGCTGCTCCCTAATCGGCAGTCAGGGGCTTGGCAAAATATTAGTGGATTATGGCCGCTGATTGACGATATGTGGTCCTCATATGAAAGATTGACTTGCAATGTTTCTCTTCTCCCCAAAATCCTATCTATTGCTAACTGTTATCTGCAAAATATTTTGGCTGTTGAAGCAATTTTAATCATTTATAACACATGCCATTTGATCTAAAACTGGCTTCTTTAAGCCACGGGGGAAGCAAAGAGACAAAAAGAACATCCCCTTCATATGATCCCACTAGTGAATGTAGACTGATTTCATGGATATGTTCCGCTTATACTAGAGAAACATTGTTTTATGGGAATGGTAGTTTTAATGTCCTCTCTGATTTTTTGTGTCATAGTTACAAAATATGTAGGACTTGTAAAATTCTTCGAGTCGGGACACTGTCGTTTTGTTTTGCCTCTGCTTTGAAGAGCTTGAGGTGCAGAGATTTATGTTGGCATTTACGACACATGCCATTTGATCTGAAACTGGCTTCTTTAAGCCACGGGGGAAGCAAAGAGAGAAAAAGAACACCCCCTTCATATTTTCCCTCTAGTGAATGTAGACTGATTTTGCGGATATGTTCTGCTTATACTCGAGAAACATTGTTTGATGGGAATGGTATTTTTACATCCTCTCTGATTTTTTGTGTCATAGTTACAAGATATGTTGGACGCTTAAAATCCCTCGAGTCAGGACACTTTCATTTTGTTTGTGCCTCTGCTTTGAAGAGCTTGAGGTGCACAGATTTATGTTGGAAATGTGTGTAGCCCATCAGGTTGACCTGGGTTGGACAAGTATCTACAATGGCTATACCATATGCTTTTTCCTTCAAAAGTTAGACGAGGCAATTTGTAGACTAAAAACTTTAAAGTGGAATTGTGTTCTTCATTGTAGTTATGATTACTCATTTTGATTCGTCAGAAATAAAGGCAAGATGCCACATGAAAGTTTTTCTTTCGTTTTAATCTCCAAGGAGTTTTTCAAAGCCATGTGTGACTATCTATTATGAGTCCATGACCTAGGAAAGACTACAAAATATTCCACTATCTTCGCATGTGGCATTATTTTTACCAGAACGAATGATCTTTACCACTAGCTTATTGAATTATCTTAACCACTGGAATAAATCTCCAGAGTTTGGATGGCGCTAACTAACTTTATTTGGGTGTGTGTATAACCCAACCTTATTGGTGAATACTTGTTTAATTGAAATCAGCAGAATCGTGAAAGTAAAATGAATTTTACCAGTCAACTAACAAATTGGGTCTGGTTTTGCCAAGTTGGCTCGGCTAATTCTATGATATTGCCAAATTGAATACCTCAAGAAGAGCCAACATGAGCTTGGTAATACATTTTTTTGTTGTTTCAGCAATCCTGGGTTTAGGAACTACGAATGGGACTACAGATGGATGGACTACCCACCTCAAGCAAGAGGTATAAAACACCCATGCGATCAATCAATATCAACTTATGAGGGTCATCAAGTGTTGCGCACTCTCATTCGCTGTTACTTCTCACCCGCATATAGGTAACCACCATCTAGTTTTAAATCTATAAACTTATGCTTTTATTCACCAATTGTGAACTCTTTGGTCTAGCTCGGTCCACTAATTAATATGACTATCATAAACTCAAATGACTTGAATACATTCTCTTGAACATTTTGCAGCACTGGTCAGAAGTACATCTACACTGGATCTCATGATGGCTGCGTTTATGTTTATGATGTGGTGAGTACTGTTATTCATATGCTTTTTGCAATGGTTAGCCATATACAATGTGTAATGGAATCTCCAATGGGTAGCCAAACCCGTTACCAAAATGTAGGTTTACTAAATTGGCATGACTCTCTCTCTCTCTCTCTCAATGTGGTTTTCATTTGTGGTTATCATGAAGGTGAGTGGTGCTCGAGTGGCGAGACTGGAGTACCATGGATCGACAGTAAGGGATTGTAGTTGGCACCCGCAATACCCAACCCTTGTTAGCTCTTCTTGGGATGGAGACATTGTGAAATGGGAATTTCCTGGGACCGGTGAAGAGCCAGCCGGGCAAACCCCATTGATAACGAAAAGGAATAGGAGGATAGTATCACTAACGTGACGAGCTTAATTGTGATTCCCTGTTAAGTTCTTTAATGATCGTGATGTATGGTCAGATGTGAGGAATCATGTAATTTCTAAACGATAGTTCATGGTAAGTAATATGGTTGAATAAGGAAGCATGACAAATGTGAGACATATTTATTCTGCAATGTGATTGTACATAGGCAACCATAAGTGTGAAATTACTATCCATTTGTAATTTTGTATGTAATTGATAAATAATGTTCCAAGGATGTCTTGCCTGCTACGGGGGGTCGGGGGTTCTGTTTCTGTGTCTGTGAAATTGGAACCGTGTCTGTGAAATTGGAACCGAGAGATTCAAGGCTGTAGAATTGGTCCAACTGAGGGACTTGGAGGCTGCACCCCAAAATTGGGGTTCATCAGGAGGAATGAAATCATCTGGCATCTGTTAGTGTATGTGTGTGTGAGTTACCAGTTGCGACTTACGATTGGTTGTTGGAAGCCTCGGCTCAAATCGGTGCTATTTCTTTAAAGTGCTTTTCAATGCCTAAAGTCGGAAGCGAGGGTTCTGTAGTGCGCTTTGTGGACCGTTGGATGTGTTTTTAACGGTTCAAATTTCATATACTCCTATCTTGCATGCAGGATCCTTATTTTACTTGTAGGGCGGTAGTGCCTACCGCACCCCAGATCCGCCTAAAGTCTGCTTCTTTGGGAAATGGGTTTGGTTTTTCATAAATCCCTCAGGATGCTGAAAGCTACTACCATTCTGGTCTTCTGCATATGGGTTTGGTTTTCACCAATCCCTCTCAAGTTGGGCCCATTTCGGCCCAAAATACTGAATTCTAAAATCAAATCTCTTCAGATGGGAGACCCAAAAGAAGCCCAAATCATAATAAACTAATGACCAATTAAAACCTGGCCCCTTAATGATCTCCAAGTGTCCAATTAAATAATCAACTAATTAAAGTGAAGTTTTAATGCCTTGAGAGCCCTGGCTAATGATAGGTTTATTTATTTATTGGGTAAGTTTTAGAGGTAGGTTTATTTGTTCATAAAAACCAAAAAAGCACACTCTCTAGTGGGCCCTGAATGAAGTAAAATTAACATTCATATATTTCCGTACCTTGCAAGCCAACCATCTTTGAGTTGCTTGTGTTGTGCCTTGCATTACAAAATACAGTAGGTGATCCACTTTTAAACCCTATGAGCCATTAGAAGCATATGTTACTCCTCCAGAATTTTTATTCTTTTTTTGCATCAAAAAGTTATTACTCCATTCTGAAAACCCTATGTCATTGTAACCCGTAGGCAGTATTCAATGACTGGAAACTTGAACTTGGTTGGATAATGCCCCGCATCAAGTCTCCATAGCTGTTTACATACTCCTAACCACTCACACATGGTGTGATCTTAGCCTCGGTCCCGACAGATATGTGGTGTCATGTGTAGTGATCTGAATGTACCTATTTTGGAAATTTGAAACTACTGTAATATTAAGGAATACACAATGCTAAAAAAGGAAATTTTGTTGATGCCCGTAAATTGTTATTGGAAGCTGATTTTGGGGCTCCCTTAATTGATGCAGGCACTCCAAAAGTTAATGAAGTTACAAAACTACCCTTTTCAAAATATAAAAATTACTGGAGGCACTCCACCCAAAATTATCTCCTCATTTA